>PITA01010196.1:0-73243 GCA_004023965.1 Spilogale gracilis
ACGTTTTGAAGAATGTTGGTGGAATTTTGATCGGAATGGCATTGAAAGTATAGATTGCTCTGGGCAGTATAGACATTTTGACAATGTTTATTCTTCCGATCCATGAGCATGGAATGCTCTTCCATCTTTTTGTGTCTTCTTCAATTTCTTTCATGAGTGTTCTGTAGTTCTTTGAGTATAGATCCTTGACTTCTTTGGTAAATAGCCTTTATTTTCAAGTGGACCTGTCACAGGCAGTGAGCTCCATGAGGGTAGGGACTGAGAGTTTCTTGTCCATTGTTCTATACATAGTGCCTTGTAGCTTATAATCAGCCCTCATTACATGTTAGATGTTGGATTTCATAGATCATAGATCTACATATCATATATCATAGATCATAGATGGATTTCATATCAAGTCATCAGTAAAAGTAGAGTGAGGAAAATAGAAATCAAAGAAGATATGGTGTCAGACCAAAGGCATCCAAAGACCCAGAAAGCTGAGAAGGAACAGCACCAGGAAGTAGAAAAGCAGACAGGCCTGTCTTGTCTTGTCCCCTGGTACACAAGGCCTGAGACAAGGATAAAAATTGATGCCCATATATATCTATTATAAACTATTTTAGTTTAAAATGAAGCCACTCAGGAAAGTATATTTCATATACTCTAACAAATACGTATTCATGACAACCTGAGAAGGCCATGTGTTATTTTAGAATTCCCAGACACATCCGAAGTTCTGTGCCAGAACATGGAAGCACAGCGTGGCTCCTGTTCCACCCTCTTTTTTTTTTTTTCACCACAGCTCTGTCCTATACCACATGAGTGGACACCCAGTCCTGGCTGCCAAGCTCCACCTACATTCCCTAAAAACAGCCATGCTGGTCCCACATGCATATTACCTGCCTTGAGGGAGAGGGATCTAGAAAAGAGACCTATGTAGGCTGTGGAAATAGTTGTAGGGCCATTTGGGAATGAACATAGGAAATCCCAGAGACCCAGAATGTGGCTTAGAATGTTGGGGAGGAGAGCATATACTCCACGAGGACCTATCCCCTTAGCCTGCAGCCTGGGGAGAGTCTGGGTCAGGGAGAGTTGTGTCTAAGGGTGATCTTGCAAGCAGTTGACCTGGATATATTCTGGAGCTTATACTCCTATTATACTACAAATGAATATTTGTGGGGGTATAGCATTATCAAGGACTATCTAATATCATATTTTTAAAAAACCCATTCAAATATATACCTTGAAGGTTGTAGATACATTTTTCCTAACTAACCTCTTGCTTCTACTTCAAGACCATGTGACTTTCTGTTCTGCTGTATTCTGGGAAGCAGCCTAAAAGCACAGTCTTTCAAGGCAAAACAGGTTGTGAGTTGTGAGTCAGTTTAAGTTCTGAGCTGTCAATTTCCAGGCTGTGAAGCCCTGGGTCAAGTGCTTCATCTGATGAGTGGCGGTAATAAAATCTTCCTCTAGGGTTGTAGCAAAAGTGGATAAGGTTGAAGTCTTTAAAAGGCTCAGCTCAAGTAAATGCTCAACAGATCATAGTACTGTCATCATCATCATAATCACTGTCATTATTTTTAGAGCTGTTATTCCTTATTGTCTATAACTATTGCAGTGACCTTGGGCAAGTCATGTAATCCCTGAGAACCCCAATTTCTTCATCTAGCAGAGGATAACTAAGATTCTGCCCAGCTAAGAGCAGGGGCTTTTTGGAGTTCCTTCTTTTTCAGTTTACATTCAACCTGAACTTGACCCCCAGGCTACATGTAAATCGTTAATGGAAGTTACTACTATGCATATAATGTCACTAAGTGTTCTAGTTAAAGCAAACTCGATATTGAAATCTAAATCTTTTATAAAAAGTGAAGAACTCTGGATTGAATATGCAGTTTATGAAGCAAGTATTTGCTTTACAGAAAGATTAATTGTAGAGTTCCTTTGCTCACTGGTTCTTCTAGTACATTAAAAGTCAAATTTGATTTATAAAAAGATATTCACTTTGCCTACAACTTTTCATAAGCATACACAGAGATTTTTAATCTCTGTGAATCACAGAATCCTTTGAGAATTGACTAAATCTGATTCCTCTTTTCCCAAAATGAACACGGTTGCAAATACTGCGTTGAATTCTTGGAGAGAGGGAGACCATAAATCTTAATATAAGAATCCAAAACAAAAACATAAAACCAGAACAAAAACAAAGCCAATGAAAATGAGATGTGCTGAGGATATTGGAGGCATTTCTAAATGCAGACCTCCAAACACCTGGGCTTTTCAGTTTTAGAGAAACAAAGAGAATCAACATTTATTGAAGCCATACTCTCTGCCAGCCACTGCACTCAGCCCTTTATATATGTCATGAAGCTCTTCCCCTGACAACCCTAAAAAAGGCAAGTATTTCTGATGAGAAAACTGAGGTTGAGATAGTAATGCCCCCAAGTGACACTGCAAGTTAATAAATAGTAGAAGCAAAATTTGAACGGAGTTGGACTCTAAAGCTATCACACCATGAGAAAAAGCCCTAAATTCCTTCACATCTCTCCTTCAGCTCCCAAATCTTTACCTAGGAATAATGACAGAACTTGAAAGATGTGTTTCTGAATGAAACTTGGAAAGGAACGCCCTAAGCCAGCTTCGTGCTGACAGCCCATATTTCCCCTCGCTGGTGCCCTGTGCCGTCTCCCTGGAGTAGGACTGCCTTGTCGGAGAGCTGTGCTGCTGGTGGCGTGGGATGGACAGGGCAGGCAGAGAGCTCAGGGAGGATGGATTCTCTGTGCTGGAGGGGATTCAAACATTCTGATCCCCTACGTGCATTGGGAAGGATTCCAGTTGACATCTGTGTAAAATAGCTGTCAGCTGAGGAGCCGAGAAATGGCCTGCCAAACTCAGAATGTCCCATTTGCCAGGTCTCATGTGAGAAAAGTGAAGACAGGTCCCACTGGGAAAAGAAGACCTGCTTTCCAAAAGATTTATTACATATGAGTCAAGTTGCATAACATGTGCTCTGCCCAGGAGACAAGATTCCTCCTTGATTCATTCACATTTTGCAGGGTGGCTAATTAATCTCTTTAAAAAGGAGAGACTAGATGGAGAGGAATAAGTGAAGAGCCTATGTGAATGACAAAATAACCTGAGCCTCATTGGAATTCTGTCTTGGTTCAGTAAGTTAATATTGAATTTCCTTCATAAACATCCTGACCAAATACTGTGCAGAAATCACTGAGGTTTATACACTTTAAGACCTTATATATGAAGGTGAGGTCTGTATCCCCATATTCTACCGTCAAAATAGAACATTCTTGGTGAGTTGGGAATAACAATCACAAATCCATTTTTGGTTTCAAGTCATTTTAAGATACGCTGTCTTATCACCTCAGACTTCACAGTGTGTCCTAGAAAAGCATGCTGTTTTCACAGTGATATTAAAGGCACAGTGAGATTTGGTATTTGATTTAGATTATCCTCATGATTTCCCACATGATATAGAACTGCTTCATGAAGTCACTTGCTGCTAAGCATTTCAGAGCTTTATGTGGCATAGAGAGAAAAACAACTCCTTGAAAATGTTTGAGTAAAACATGCATATTTAGAAGTCACTGGCATTTGATATGTAATTTTTCTGATATGCCATGTATGAAGCAAGACATTCTCTACCTAGTGTGAAGACGTGCCTTTTTTTTCTAACAGGAAGGCAGCATAACATAGTGGTTAAAGTACGGACTCTAGAGCCAGACAACGTGGCTTTGCCTGCCAGCCCTGCCACTTACCTGCTTTGTGATCTGGACCAAAATACTTAAGTTTAGTGTGCCCTGTTTTCTCATCTACAAAATGTACGTAGTAGTAAGTTCCTCCCTTACTGTATTAATTGGCAGAGTTGGGCAAATTAATATAGGCTTAAGGTGCTTAGAATATTGTTGGCATATCATGAATGTAATGCATTAGCCATTATTATACAAATGTGTGAAGATGATCAAGAAACTCTACAGTAGCTGTTGGAAGGTTCAGAAAATAAGCTGGTTTATCCTTAGTTTAGGCTAAGGTTTCACCTGAGTTTATTCGTGTCTCTGTATCAAGAAAGTGCAAAGTAGGATGGCTTCCATTCCTTTGTTCTCTTATATTGTCTGCATGTTACTCAGTGATCCCATAACTTCTGGGAGCAAAGGAACGTATCGTGTACCTGTCGATAGAAATGTGTACCATGTATCGGGTAGATTGAATAAATACCATGTCTCACATATCATAGTCCTGCCAAATGTATGTCAGCCTTACTGTGGTTTAGGACACAGTATAGGACTTTATTTGAAAAAATATTCCTGTCTTCATAACAACATCATACATAATCAGTGACTATTCATGGGAAAGAAAAGAATAATAATAAGTGAGGAGCCCTTCAAATCATTTGATGTGTAAAAAGTGTCTTCGTTCATTCCTTCAAAATCTGTACCGAGTGCCTGTCAGAGGCCTAGCACTATTCTAGAAGCAGGGAATGAAGCACCTAGAATATAACT
Organism: Spilogale gracilis; assembly: GCA_004023965.1. Classification (NCBI taxonomy): domain Eukaryota; kingdom Metazoa; phylum Chordata; class Mammalia; order Carnivora; family Mephitidae; genus Spilogale; species Spilogale gracilis. Next base: position 4,494 of record PITA01010196.1, read on the forward strand.
GTTGCCATCATGGAGATCACATCGTAGTGACAGGAGACAGTGATCAAGTAAATAAAAGTAGATAATTTTAGAGACAAATAAGTGGATGGAATAGATAAATTAGAAATAGAGGAAACACTTTGCTGAGGACCTCAGCTCAGACAATTGAATTTAGGGATGAGAGTTCCACTCTGATGGAACAGCAAAGACAAAAGCCTTGAGATAAGAATGAATTTGACATGTTCAGGAAAGAGAAAAGAAGCTTAAGTTTTGGAAGGGGGAGATGTTGACAAGTGGAGGTGATATGAGGTGAGGTTTTGGAAGTAAGCAGGAGCTTAATCATGTGGTAAATGTAGGGCATGGGAAGGAGATGGATTTTATGCAAAGTGCTGTGGGAAGCCATTATACGCAGCAGTAACATAATAAGATCTGTTTTTAAACAGTTTGGCTGCTATGTGGAGACCAAGTATAGGGGAACATAAGTGTTCCCAGAAAGATCCATTCAGAGCCATTAGCTGTAGTCCAAGTAGACATCAGTGGCTTGGACTACAAAGCAGCAATGACATGGAGAGAAGTAGAAAGATTTGTAGTATGTGCTGGAACTGCACACAGGACTTGGTAAGAGTCTGGATGTAGGTGGTGAACAAAAGGAGAAACCAAGGAATCATGTATTTTAAGGTCTTAAGTCCTGCCTTCCCAATGAAACTTCTCCAGCCATTCTAATTCACTTGTCTTGCCATTTGGTGGAGTAATTGTTTTTTGAGCTGATAACATGTATAAAGCACACTTCCAAGTATTTAGGATATATTAGTGAACAAAACAAAGATCTCTACCCTTGTGAGGTTGTATCCTCTCTATTACTACTTTTCTCTCTGGGCCTGTAATTAACACTAAATTTTATGTGTCTTTGTTTTAGTCTATAAGTGTCTCAGATTTATGATTTTTGTTCTCCAAATAGTCACTGTCTCAAGGACCAAGGACCCCAGTTTTCAGTCTATCATAGTGTCTAGCTCAGTACTGGGGGGGAACAAAAGTAACAGGGAAAATATGTCTTTTTCATTGATAATTTCTTGTTTATAGGTTAGTCTGCTTTAAGTAAATTTGTGAAAATCCAAAATTGCAATTCAGATAATTGGAAAGGCAATCATTTTTCCATTAAAAAGGGATTATTTATTAACTGAAGAGTTACTTTAAAATAACAGACTCCCCTAATAAATGTAATAAAAGTTTGTTAACGGGCCATTATGTATTTGTCAGGAGATGTGGGTAAAGGAACTGAGGCTAAATCATGGGCCGCACAGTCCATTTAAAATTAATCCAAAATGAAGACAAAGGAGCTAAAAATTAGAATTGTAACTAAAAAAGAAAATAATTTCTGATCTCTGAAAATTTAAACATATCAACAACTTTATAGAAGATTTTCATTTTCTAAATTTATAATCAGCAATTATAAATTCATTCTTTAACCAGAGCACATTCATCCTGGCAAGGAAAAGTAATCTTTTGAATACACAGGAAAATTGGCTTCTGGTTATAGCTCTTGGAGTCTGTCTTAAAATATGAAGAAGAAAACAAGATTCCCAGTTTGATATTTTATAAGGAACTTTGAGCATTTCCTAAACACTCATAGAATATCGACTCCTTTTCATGTCCCCTTTTAGTAATGTTAGCATTGAAGTACTCATGTAATGTTCTAACCACGACCCCTGTTCTATGGCGTAATTAAGCTTTTGAGCACTACCCCAGGAATCTGATGATGTTTATGGCTTTATGTATGTGGAACATGCTTCTTAGTTCTACAGTAACTTTAAACCTAAGGTTTAAAAAAAAAATCCCATTTATAAGGGGCCCATTAAAACTTGTTTCTGTAATTCTCATCATGTTGAAGACCCTCATAATTATCAATGACAAAGAAAGCCTTTCCACCAGTAGCACGAAGCAGCACAGTTCATGTAAGAGTGTAGATGCCATGCAGCAATGGCCACAATTGCCAAACTGTGGAAAGAGCCAAGGTGCCCATCAACAGATGAATGGATAAAGAAGATGTGGTACATATACAATGGAATCCTATGCCTCCATCAGAAAGGATGAATATCCAAATTTGTAGCAACATGGACTGGACTGGAAGAGATTATGCTGAGTGAAATAAGCCAAGAAGAGAAAGCCAAGTATCGCATGGTTTCACTTACTTGCGGTGCATGAGGGGTAACCTGGAGGACAGTGGGAGAAGGAAAGTAAAGTGGAACTAGGGTAATCCAGGGAAAGAAACGAAACAACAGAGACTTTGGACACAGAAACAAACTGAGGGACTTGGAGGGATGGGAGAGCCTGGTGGTGGGTACTGGGGACACCTAAAGTGTGGAGCACTGGGTGTGGGGAATAGGGAATGAATCTTGGAACACTGGAAAAAAAAATTTAAGTAACAATAAAAAAAAAAAAGAGTGTAGATGCCGTTCCCTTTACCTCATTCATTCATTCAGTACATTTGTTGAGTGCTTTCTCTGGGTGAGTCACTAGACAAAAGCAGCAAATCATGTCTGGTCTGTAACCCAGAAGATCTGATAGCTTCATGGGGGAAAAAGACACATACATAATAAAATGTCTTAAATACTGTAAAAGAGATATTAGTGAAACGTATTGCAGGTTCAAAGGAAAGTAAGATACTTTTTTCTGATGGAAAGAGAAAGACTTCCTGGAAGACATGGCATTTAAAATGCCACTTGAAGCAAGAATTTGAGAAGCGACAGAAAGGCAAGAGTGTCCTAGGAAGACATAAGCAAAGTGATAGAACTAAAAAAAAAAAAAAAAGTTGTATGTACAAGAACCAAGCAGTGCTTTATGTGATGAAAACAACTGCCTAAAAAGCCAGAGACAGAAAGAAAACCATTTTGTCCTCAACCCTGAGAAAAAGTTCAGTTGAGCATAACTCAGAAAATTTTCAGTTCAGTTTAAGGCTGATGATGGCTGCTGAACCAAGGTATTGGAATTGTATTCTATGGCAGTGGTTTTGGTGATGGTAATAATAAGGCTTATCATTTGTTAAATCCTTCAGCCTTCTGTGCACTTTAGTAAGAATTTACATGTGTTAATTCCTTCAGGTCTCCTCATGAAATATGATTAGTGTTTTTATTCCTACTCGTCAGCTGAGAAAATAGGCGTAACAAGTCAATTAATTCATTTAATGTTGCCCAGCTGGTAAGTAGCAGAGTGGTGCTTTGAATAGGTGCACAGTATTGGATTTCAAACCTGTAATTCACTAGGGGGAGCAATGGAAGACATTTGAATAGGAAAATGATTGATTCAAGCTATCCTTTTCAGAAATTCATTTAGCCATAGGGGGAGTAGAGTGATTAAAGAATTATGCTAGTGAACAGCTAATGAGGACCTAAATGAAGGTAACAATAATGGGTGTGAAAAAGGAAAGGAGGTAAAAGTTGTCGTAAGGGTAACTAACTTGATTGAGGGGCAAGGAAGCAGGAAAAGTCAAATAGAGATTCAAGTTTTAGAGTCTGTATAACTAGAAGACTCGTGGTGCCAGGCAGCGAAATAAAGACCACCAGAGGAAGAATGTCCCTTCTAGGCACTGGGGGAGCTTGGACAATCTAGTTTAATTTTGTACACGTTGAAGTTGAGATGCCAGTGGAATAATATGGGTAAGAGGAGTCTAGCAGGTGTTCAGGAATACAATAGTTGAGCTTGGAAAAGCGGTATTTAGACATGGGATCATATTCTACAGTGGTACAGAGATCAAGGAGGACTGATAAAGGACTTCAACACCATAGTTTTATTAAGATAGAGAAATCAGAAGCCAGATTTGTTGAAGTGAGAGCAAAAAAAGTGAAAAAGGCTATGCTAAAAGGAATTAAAGGGAAAGAGAAATTGGTAGAATAAGAAGCTGACAAAATCAGGGAAGTTTTTGTTTTGTTTTGTTTTCCTGAAGAATGAAATGACTGAAGAACTATGGATTATTATGGAGTAAGATCTTGGAATTTGTAGGGCTGCATTAACTCAAGGACACATGACAGCTTAGCCAGGTAAGGGATGCCTGGTGCCTCCTTCGTTCATTCAGTCGCTTGCCATCCCTCTGGCGTCACCACTTGAATGCCAGTTCTCTGTTAGGCCTTTAGCTCTCCTGTAGTTTCCCATATAGAAGCTTAAATGTTCCTTATCGCATTCTCCTACTGCTCTTGGTACATACATGCACCATGGACCAGTGGTTCTCAACCATCAGTGTGTTTCCAATCTTGGAGAGCTGGTTAAAACACAAATTTCTCCATCCCACTCCCAGAGTTTATGATTCTGCACGTCTAGGATAGAGCCTGGGAATTTGCTTTGCTTTTTTTTTTTTTTTTTAAACATTTGATTTATTTGACAGAAAGAAACACAGCCAGAGAGGGAACACAAGCACGGGGAGGGAGAGAGGGAGAAGCAGGCTTCCCACTGAGCAGGGAGCCCAATGTGGGACTCGAACCCGGGTCTCCAGATTATGACCTGAGCCGAAGGCAGTCGCTTAACCAACTGAGCCACCCAGGCGCCCCGGGAATTTGCTTTTCTAACAAGTTCTCAGATGATGCTGATGCTTCTGGTCTGGGGACCACACTTCATGTACTACTGAACTAAATGAAGGGCCTATGATAGGTACAAGTAAAAGGTGTGGGAGTTTGAGGATGGACTAGTATGCCAGGCCTGGGAATGTTTTGGAAAATACTCCAGGAATCAGAAGTAAATTAAAGGTAGGTAAAAAAGAATGGAATAATTTGCCTAGCAGAATCCCTACTGAACTCAGAGTTTTCTTAAGAGGGGTCTAGATTTTTAAATTTAGGTATAGATTTTTAAAGATAGATTAAAAAATAAAAGAGAAAACCACAGCAGTGATTATAAGTTTAGTTTTTTAGAGGGGAGGGGCAGAGAGAGAGAATCTTAAGCAGGTTCCACACCCAGCATGCAGTCCTATGTGGGGCTTGATCTCACAACCCTAAGATCATGACTTGAGGAGAAATCAAGAGTCTGATGCTTAACCAACTGAGCCATTAGGCACCCTATATAAGTTAATTTTAATCATGAACTAAATATATGTGAGCAAGAAGTACGCAATTTCTGTTTGAAGGGGAAATAAGAGTACAGAGCATGTTATGTTCTATCAAAATGCTATTTTGTTATTATTCATAACAAGTGAGATTGTGGGGCTTGGAGATATATGCACTAATTCTAAAGGCTGGTATTGTAATTACTATTGTAATTACTATTTTGATTGCTGCATCTAATTATTCCCTTAGGTTTACCTATCCCTGATAGTTACCATGCAAATCTGACATAAGCAGATATATCAAATCTCTAAATTTGGGTGGATGCAATTCACTCTGTATGTCACTGAAGTGTTGGCTGTGATTGGCACATGTTGCTAAGTTGTACAACCAAAGGTGCAAAATCCTTCCTGACATTTAAAACATCAGTCATTTCAAGTTTCTTTCATTCAGTCAAATGCCCACTAAGCTAGCTCATCAATATCAATGACAATCAGCCTAACGTAAACAAAACATCATTCATTCATAGTCCTACGGTGTCATGTGGTAATTTCAGAAACCTTGTTATGATCACATGTTCAGGTGCCCCTGGACAAAGAATGAGATTAAACATATGAGTACATAATATATCATTTCAGTTCCAAGCCTACACAACTGCTAATTTCACTATGATAATTCACCCGTGTGACTGAAATTAGGCTTTTGGCACTGAAAAGCTTAAACATCCCTCTTAATGTTATCAACATCAAATTGTTACTTGCTTTAGTCTTTTTAAATTACATGCTTTACTTAAAACCTAAAAATGCACAGGAAAGGAAGGAAATTCTTCAGGCAAATAGTGTGCAAATAAATTATTCTGGACTAAGAGAATATAGACAAAGTTCATATTTTGAGAACACATTCCTTTTTGAAATAAAAAGCAGGTTTTTTAAAAGATTTTATTATTTGACAGAGAGAAACACAGCTAGAGAGGGAAGACAAGCAGAGGGACTGAGAGAGGGAGAAGCAGGCTTCCCGCCGAGCAGGGAGCCCGATGTGGGGCTCGATCCCGGATCTCCGGGATCATGACTGAGCCGAAAGCAGTTGCTTAACTAACTGAGTCACCCAGGCGCCCCTAAAAAGCAGTTTTTTAAAAAAAATATTTATTTATTGAGAGAGAGAGCATGAGAGGGGAGAAGGTCAGAGGAAGAAGCAGACCACCTGTGGAGCTGAGAGCCCGATGCAAGACTCGATCCGGGGACTCCAGGATCATGACCTGAGATGAAGGCAGTGGCTTAACCAACTGAGCCATCCAGGCACCCCTAAAAAGCAGTTTTTAAATAAAGATTTAGTTGTCCATCTAGAAAAGAAAAGAAAGTCCCTTTAAATCTAAGTGATACCCCCAAATTCCAAATTGTTGTAACAAATCAATATTTTGAGGGAATTGCATTGCCTTGTTGGAAAGGAGGTGGGTGGCAGATGATTTGATTTCATTTTTACCATGGCTGAGTAGGTTTCTGAGTAGCTTCAGCTACTTCGGCTACTCAGAAAAATTACATGAAAGAAAGTAATTGTCAGTCTTTTAGGATATATTTGGTTCAGTGTCGTCAGTAGGTAGTCTGCCCTCTCCCTGGAATCAAGTTGCAAACGCTATCCTCAATAGTAATTAGAGCTAAGCGGCAATTACAGGACATATGATTTGTTCAGACGCAGTGCCCGTGGGCTGTCTCTTAGCACCACATTTCACAGAAACACCAGGTTGAAATGATGGAATTATTTATCTCTCGATGTACTCCTTCGCACAGTGCTTGAATGCAGAAGTGAACGTGGATTGTAATCTTAAAAATGAAGGTAAGCATTGCTGGCTGATCAGCATTTATACCTCAGGGAACTTTTTCATGAGGTATGTGACAAAAATGTCAAACAGTTAAAATCAATCTCAGAGAAAAGTAGCAGAATTAGAGCAAATAGAATTTGCTGATTTCACAACTCCCCTGCCCAGTCTTATCCTGGTTTTTCTAATTTGTTTTTATTTAAATTTTAATACAGGCTCACTTTGCTAAATGTAATAAAGATGTAACTGATTGCCCCCATTTTTTATCTTTTTCCTTTTGAAGTTTGTCTCAGAATAACTAGCTGGTAAAAATGAAATTCGTGTTTAATCTAAGTATTTAGAATCCTCTCTCACTTTTCTCTTCAGGAAGTATATTGAAGCTGATGATTGTTCCTATTCAAGAATTCACAATCAAACTGACAGAATAGTGGCTGATAGCCTGTCACAAAATTAGGGGATGTGAGTAATTTGCACTCTTGTCACATGATTTTTTACGATAACATGTTGTAAGTTTTTAATGTTTCATCTAGTTCAAGTCAAAATTCAGTGGCTTCAGTGTTTATTTAGACCCTTGGGCATAGAAATCTCTCTGGAAACTAGGTAAGTTTAGCTCCTCAAGTGGGACTATTATTTGTTATGAGGATAGATGTAGTTTCTTATGTACATTAGATGATTGTGAAATTCTCATTTCTGTTTTAATGTTTTTGCTTTAATTTTCCCCACCTAAAATTCCTTTTTTTTTTCAGTTTTGCCATTTTTTTAAGAAATCTTGGCACTAGGTGGATGTTTTTATCTTGTAGTCCCCAGTAGGGTTTCAGGTGGTTTGGAAAATATTGAAAGAGCATCAACATCTTTTATTCTACCTCATGGGTGAATCAGAGGTGTAAACACTGAGGGTTCGGTAGACTCTTGGAAAAAATGAGTAGATTAAAGCTCATGAGCCTTAGTTTTTCTGAGGTGCTAGACATTCTGTAACATGGGGCTTCTTAGCAGACACTGGTGCTTGGTGTGGTTTTCACAATCAGGCTCATATCTGATTTTGGAAGAAAATCTTTTCTTTCCTTGAGCCCATTGTTGGCTTCATTCTGTTTTTGCTTTGTCATGGAATCATTTCTAACCCAGGACACTGATGATGAATTTCTATAAAAATATACCACTGAGGGGCTCTTGGGTGGCTCAGTTAGTTAAGCATCTGCCTTCGGCTCAGGTCACAATCCCAAGGTCCTGGGATCCAGCCCTACATTGGGCTCCCTGCTCAGTGGGGAGCCTGCTTCTCCCTCTCCCTCTGCCTTTCCCCCTACTTGTGCTCTCTCGCTCTCTCTCTGTCAAATAAATAAAATATATTTATACACACACACCCCACGGAATTCTGTGGTGAATTTAAGTACTTGCTCTACTCTGTCATGAGTATGGCAGATATTATCATATGAGTGTATATAAAAACAATCTTCAGTGTTTGCAACTGACATGACTACTTGAGACATAACTAGAGATGTGACCTTCATCTAATTGTTTTATCTTGTCACAGGAACAAACTTGTCCTGAAACTCGTAAACTCTGGCTATTTATCTTTTGATTTATGGAAACAACTATTGAAAACAAAATGAATGCTGTGAAAGAAGGCAAATGACAAAGTGTGAGTGCTTTCCAGTTCCCTGGCAGTATTATGGAGAGAGACAGAGACAAAGAGATAAGAGAGAAAGACAGGTCCATATGCAGAGATAGAAAGAGACAGAAACAGAAACGTGAGAGAGACAAGAGGTCTGAGAGAAGCAGAAAAGATAAACAGGTGAGAGGGAGGGATAGTAGGGAAACTCTGAGAGATAAGACAGACACAGAGAAAGAAGGTGTTAGAGAAAAAAAGATGCATAAGACAATGTTTGAAAATAGAGATTGTGCAATTTTGGAACTTTGGGTTCTTTTTGTATTTTCTTTAACTGGTAACATGCTTTGTCAAATTAAATACATTGAGCCCAATTCTGTTGCTTTTCCATTTGTGTCCTTTAAAGTAAAGGAAGCTTAAAAGCCTGTTTGAAGTTCAGAAGAGACTAAGAGTCAAAACAAATGTTCTTCTAGAAAAAACTATTTCCATTCCTTTCTTGCCTTATAAAGCAAATCATTGACAAGGAAAATGATGAGTGATATTAAATTCTCTACTTTCCATGTGGCACCTTGTTAAAAAAAATCATTATGTCTTTGACTTTTGGTGTTCATTGGGGAAGTGAGACAGTCGTTTGAGAAGCCAATAAGAGATTTCATAGAAGAAAAACTGGTACAAAGTCAGGATAATGATAGAAAAACAAACATGATACACAGGGACAGGGGCAATTATTTATGATGAATCACTTCCAATGCAGAAAATCCTTGGGCATTCACTGGAGGGCCTTATCTGATGTTCTTTCATATGTCACCAATGTCCCTAGAAGCCGCCTGAATGACTGAAGCCCTGAGCCTCAATTTCTAGCATGTCAGGACAATGGCAGAGTTCCAAGAAGCTGGGTCAGGGATCACCATTCCCTTCAATACCCACTAAAGATCATTTGGAGTGCAAGCTTCCCCTAGGTCACAGGACCCCTTCTCAGGGTAAGGCTGATATCATACTACCTCCCAGCTGCCCAGCTCCTTTGACAAAATTAGACACCTCCTTGGGGCGCCTGGGTGGCTCAGTTGGTTGAGCGACTGCCTTCGGCTCAGGTCATGATCCTGGAGACGGGATCGAGTCCCACATCGGGCTTCCTGCTCGGCGGGAAGCCTGCTTCTCCCTCTCTCACTCCCCCTGCTTGTGTTCCCTCTCTGGCTGTGTTTCTCTCTGTCAAATAAATAAAATCTTTAAAAAAAAAAAAAATTAGACACCTCCTTAACTAAGTTGTTCCTGCTTAGATAGCTTTTGTTCTGCTCTACTTCATTCTATACAGATTTTGACAATACGATTAAAGATAAAAGGGGAAAAAAATCATTTTAGGAGTGAGATGTTAGGAAATTCCAAATAAGGAATTGGTGCTAATTCTAGTACCCTCTTTAAAAGTCAGCCAAACTTAACTGCTCTTCCTTCCCTCCTCAAATCTCCCTCACCTTTTGCCCCAAGTGAACCTCAGTATCTCCCCATTACTTACAATCTCTGCTCACCCCATTCCTAGCATGTCCACATTAGTCACCCCATACAGGATTCCACAGGGATGAAATGGCAGGTTTCATGGTGCCTGGATGCCAAGTGGGAACCATCTCTGCAGTTTCTGGATGAAAATGGCTTCTTGGCTATTGGAGGACCAAGAGTGGCCTCATCTGTGGTGGTCACTGGGATTATAATCTGCTGGAATTCTCTATATGTCTTGAATATAGTGCATTGTAATATGGAAGCCATGGAATATGTGCGCAGAAAGGAAGAAGTGTGTAGCACAGTTGTTGTTTATTCCCAAATATGCTTTCTAGGAGCCTATTGCTAATTTTTTTTAAAACATGGGCCACAGCTTTTGAATAGCTTTGAAATGTTTCATTAATATTTAAACTAAGGAAAACTCTTTTCTTCTCAAAGGTGGGAGTAAAGAACACTGGCAGAGCAAATATTAACTCTATTTCTTTAAATTGAACAAGCTTCTAGAGTAAAAATTATCTTTTTAAAGGATCATTAAGTAAACTACTATTCCTTTTCCACGTTTGGTTCTTAAATTCAAATAACTAAGTCACTGAATATAAGAACTGAAATTCTCTGAAACCAAGGACTAAATCATTTTATATCCTGGAGCTAGGATTTAAAGCAGCAGCTGGACTGTTGACCCCCTAGGTTGCTATATGCAGCCCATTCAGCCTGGCCCTTTTGTAAACTGCCGAAGAGAGGCCTAACGACAGGCCCAAAAGCTTCCATGGTCTTGCTGTTTTGATCTGCTCCAAAGGAAGGTCAGTTGCCATTGCTTGGGAAAAAAATGTGTCTTTTCAGATAGCATTTTCGTTGTAGTAACTGATGGTACTTCAGTATAAAAACCATCAACAAATGTATGTGTGCCTCCTGCTATGAAGCTATTTGAATTAGTTATGTTGACTTAAACAGTATGGTTGAAAGCATAGTTTTAATGGGGTTTGTTCTCTTTTTTATATCATTGGGAATATTAAAAGAATTCTTTAAAATGAGGTGGTTGCAATTGATCTTCCACTGTTCTTTAAAATAGAAAGAGATGTTGGCTCTTGACTTCACTAGCTTTTCTCTTTGATTTAAATCTCTTTCTTTCGTTATTTCTATTAATAAAACATTAAAGAGCCCCTGGGTGATTCAGTTGGTTAAGCATCTGCCTTCGGCTCAGGTTATGATCCCAGAGTCCTGGGATCAAGCCCTGTGGGGCTTCCTACTCAGCAGGGAGTCTGTTTTTCCCTCTCACACTCCCCTTGCTTGTGTTCCCTCTCTTGCTGTCTTTCTCTCTCCGTCATATAAATGAATAGAATCTTTTAAAAAATTAAAATAAATTAAATGTTAAGATTAAAATCTCACTGAAAAGTGAATACTCCTAAATTTCAGCCAAAACATAAAAAGAAAATAGACCAAATACAAATCTATTTAAATTTTTAAAGAAGATCAAGACTTCAACATATGATTCCTGTATATCTTTGATTGTATAGACTTAAATATTCAAAACAGTGTCTCTGGGCAATGGCAACTCTAACTGTAATTCTACCATCAGTCAGGTGTCATGCTGGATTAAGTTCTCTTAATTGTTTATCTCATGCAGAGTGAAGGGTAGATTCTTAAATTATGTTTACCTCTAAAATTTTATGTACTATAATTCTTCTAGAAATATTCAACAGTTTGAGAAACACAGTAGTTGCTTTTCCTAGGAAAGTCTGCCTTATTTGGAAGGTTTCTAAAATAAACCATGAGTCCATGTGGTCATTAGGTCCTTCACATGTTGGGAAGGGAGAGCAAAAAGTTCCTCTGAAACAGAAAGAAGCTTCAGACTCCAAGAAAGCATCTTGATGCCATAGACAGGAGTCACTGGGCAAATGTTGCACAGGACCCTCTCCTTACATCTTTTTGCCAGAAGGTTCATCAGGCTACTGTGACCTCCCAGTCCATTCTTGACCTCAGACAATTTTAGTAAAGCCCTGTCTGGAGATAATTTTGGCTTCTCTAAAGACTTAGTAATTTAAGAACTAAGCACATGACATTCCCTTTTGATAAGTAAGGTGCATTAAAAACTATTTCAAAAAATGGCAAAGCACTTTCAGGATCCTGTTTTCCCTTCTTTGATTTCCTTTTTTGCATGGTCATGCTTAATAAAATCAGGTTACAAATGGAAAAAACGATAACAAAGCAAAAATGTAAATTCAGCTTCAAGGAAGACAATTGGTCCTCAAGACTTTTTTTGAGAATCACTTACCTCTTTACTTAAATTCTGAAATTCTGAGGTTTTTCAATTCTTCCGAAAGGATGACCACTACTGATGTATGCCACATGTTTAAAGACACTTTATTTTGTACTCTAGAGTAAAAAAAAAAAAAAAAGCTTAACCTTTTTCTTAGGATTTAAATATAAGAAAGTCTGTGCATAAACAAAATATTCAGGTATAAATGAATCACCATTTGGCTCTAAGTATTCTATTTTCACACATTGAAAAAGCCATCAGTTGCAGTCTTAGTGAAAGATTCATCGTTTTGTGTAAAAGCTGGCATATTGCTACTAAACCCAAAAGACACTGTTGCTTAAAATCTATCATGATGTGGCTTCACTGCTGTTTTTTGATGTGGCACTTCATTATTGCCCATAAACTTCAGTGTGGTACTTAGAAGGATTTATTTTTAAATGAAACATTCTGCCAGGATGCTACTGTTGGAGCTCTTTGGAGGGAACCCTGAGGTGCCCCAAGGGAGGTTCAGAAGCAGAACTGCCAACTGTGAAGATTTTATAGACTCGGAGTTCTAGATACACATTTTCCTCTTTGGCATCAGTAGATTCCGTGTCAGTCTCCTCTATCCACTTATGAAATTCAGCAAGGAAGCATCAGCATTAAAGGGAACTTTTATTTCCTCACAAATCATTTTGAGGAAAATCAAGCTGACAGTGGGAAAAACATTATATTCATCCTAAAAGTAGACAAACTTGACAGTGTTTGAAGATGTTTTTCTTATTGGAGAATTTTGCCTGTATTTGCCAAAATAATTTACTAAAATTATTATCTGTGAACACATTTAAAAAGTTTCTATTAGAAAAAACATACAGAAAGTTGCACATCAGATGAACATACACAAACATAACAAACCTGTGTAACCGGCACCGGGATCAAGTAGAAAAATTTCCAGCACCCTACAAGCCCCTCTCATGCTCACTTCCAGTCACTCCCCTCACCCTTCCTACACATGTAACCTCTCCTAACAGCGTGGCTTCCTTTTGCATGATGTTGTACTTTGTGTAAATTGGTATCATATAGCATGTTGATATTTTATTTCTTTTTTAATTCTTTTCTCAACATCACACTTGCAAGGTCTATTTGTCATTGCATGTAAATCATTTGTTCTCTTTGCTATATTCCATTACATAAATGTTTTATTGTATGAAGAAGCAAAATCATTTCTTTCTACTGTTGATGGGTTAATTAGCTAATTTCCAGTTTGCAGCTATTATAAATAGTATTGTTATGAGCATTCTAGTACATATCCTTTCTATTGGGTAAATACCTAGAGGTGGAAATTGCTGAGTCATAGGGTATGTGTATGTTCAGTTTTAGTAGGTATGATAAATAATTTTTCAAAGTAGTTGTAACAACTGATAGTGATTTGAAGGGGCACATGCACCCCAATGTTTGTAGCAGCAATGTCCGTAATTGCCAGAGAATATCAGCCATCAAAATAATGAAATCTTGCCATTTGTAGTGACACGGATGAAACTAGACGGTATTATGTTAAGCGAAATAAGTCAGTCAGGGAAAGACAGATACCATATGATTTCACTCATATGTGGAATTCAAGAGACAAAATAAATGAACATAGAAGAAGGGAAGGAAAAATAAAATAAGAGGAAAACAGGGTGGTAAACCATAAAAGACTCTTAACTATAGGGAACAAACTGAGGGTTGCTGGAGGTGAGGTGGGTGGGGGGATGGGGTAACTGGGTGATGGGCATTAAGGAGGGCACTTGAAGTAATGAGCACTAGGTAGTGTATGCAACCGATGAATCACTGAATTCTTCTGAAACTAAGAATATATGTTAATTAAATTGTATTTAAATTAAAATTTTTTTAAAAAACCCACAAAAGTAGTTGTAGACACTAGATGGGTGGTTGGTGGGGGAAGGTGGGTTAAATAGGTGATGGGAAGTGAGGAGTACACTAGCTGTGATGAATGATATATGGTGGTATATGGAAATGATGAATCACTGTATTGTAAACCTGAAACTAGTATTTTTGCCTTATTAGTATGCTAATTCCAATTAGTATGCTAATTGGAATTTAAATAGAAACTAAAAAAGAAATAACTGAAGAAAAAAAAGTTCTAGTTTCTCCATATCCTCATTAACAATCTCAGTCTTTCTTCTTTGTAGCCATTCTTATGGATATGTAGTGGTATCTCATTGCAGTTTTAATTTGCATATCCCTAATGACTAATGAAGCTAAGTATTTTTTCATGTTTACTGGCCATTTTAGTATATATTTTTGTGAAGTGGCTAATCTTCTACCCATTTTTTTCTACCATGTTCTCATTTTCTTATTGATTTTAAGGAGTTCTGTATTCTAGATTAAAGTTCTTTGTCAAAATACATGTTTTATTAGAATTTCCCACTCTGAGGATTGCCTTATCATTCCCTTGATATGTCATATTCTGAGAGCTTTATTGTTAATGGAGTATATTGTGAATTTTTTTTATGATTAACATCTTTTTTTAAGCTTTTTTAATTTAAGACAGAGAGAGAGAATGGGGGAGGGGCAGAAGAAGAAGGAAAATCTCCAGCAGACTCTGCTGAATGCATTGCTGGTCACTGGGCTCCATCTCACAACCCTGATATCATTACCTGAGCTGAAATCAAGAGTGAGATACTTAACCCACAGAGCCACCCGGGTGCCCCTATGATTAATATCTTTGTTTCCTATTTAAAAAATCTTTCCTGGGTGCCTGAGTGTCTCAGTCATTTGAGCATCAGACTGTTGATTTTGGCTCAGGGCATGATCTCATGGGTCATGGGATTGAGCCCCACTTGGGGCTCTGCATTCATCAAGGAGTCAGCTTGGGATTCTGTCCAGCTGCCCCACTGCACCCCCCAACCCCCTGCTCCTGTACACTCATGCTCTCGTGCGCTCTCTCTCATAACTTAAGTCTTTAAAAAAAAAAAAGAAAAAGAAATATTTGCTTACTCCAAGGTCATCTAGATGTTCTGCTTTTCTCTTTCTTCTTTTATGTTCTAAACCATATATTCTTATGACTATCTTGAATCCTTAAAGTTTTGGATTTAATACATTTAATTTTCTCCATGTTTTTTGCTTATGCATTTCCCTCCACCATTCTCCCATATCCACCTCTCAAAATACCAACCTTGGGAATGGTTATTTTAAGAGATAACTCATCTATGAAAACTTTTATGAACCCAACTCTTAGCCAGATGCAATTTCTTTCTTTGAAACTCTTTAGAATTTGTTGATAATTTATGATCCCTTGCATATCCTGCCTTTTACAAGTATTAATGAACTTAAGTATTTATGCCCTCCTGGGATATGGCATCATGTGAGAGGAGTAGGAATGGTTCATAACTACAGTAACCAAAGCCTGTCGAACACTTGCTATGTGTCAGGTTTAGGATTAAGCATTTTGCATAGAGAAATCTCAGTTAGTACTCCTACCAGTCCTATGCTGTAGCTACTCTTATTGTCCCCAATTTATAAAAAATAAGATAGAGGTATCAAGAAATAAAATCACTTGTCCAAGTGTTATAGGATTTTTTTCTCCTTCGGTGCCCACTGTTCTAGGTCATCCCACTTCCAAGAATGAAGAGGTGGACCAGACAGAGTGGTGGGAGCAAAGCAAGGTGTACTGAGCTATAGCAAAGTGATAGTGCAACACTCCTGAAAAGGGAGGGGACCTGAGAGGGCTGCCACCAGATTTTCTAAGTGTAGGGGGTTTTATGGGCTCCTTAGTAGGCTGCTTTAATCTGATTAACCCTCCATGTGCCAGTCATCCGATCAGGTTTTTATTATCTATCCATTATGTTGGAAAGGGTGGAGGACTCCTTCCTGGGTGCTGTAAAATCTTCCTAAGGTTGGTTTCCTCTTAGGGTAGGGTTGGACAACAAGAAAGTGGTAGACCTAAAAGTCATTGGCTTTCTCCTGAATTGGTACAGTTCATGTGTGTAGAACAGCATTGCCTGAAGGACATGCCAAGGATTGTAATTTTTCCAGAAGCTCTATGGAAAAAAACAAAACAAAACAAAACAAAACAAAACAAAAGGACTGTTTCATCTGAAGAAATGGAAAGTAGAAATTATATTTGCCTAGACATTCACAGTGCCTATTTGTATATTATAAGCTCCAAGATGTCTTGCAAAAAAGAACCGCTTCAAACTTTGCTGAAGCCAGTATTTTCTTTCTTTTTTTTTTTTTTAAAGATTTTATTTATTTATTTGACAGAAAGAAACACAGCTGGAGAGGGAACACAAGCAGGGGGAGTGAGAGGAGAAGCAGGCTTCCGGCTCAGCAGTGAGCCTGACACCTAAGCCAGTATTTTCTAAATGTATTTGAGGACAGAATCTTTTCACTTAACAAGTTTACATATAACTTACCTTATGGAATGATGGCTGGGCTGTAGAGCCAGATAAGCAAGAGCTTAGACCCAGGCCCTACCATATATTAGGTGGTCTCAATCTCTATAAGGCTCACCTATCTCATCTGTAAAACAGGTACAGTAATACAAACCTCATAGAATTGTATTATAAATAAGTAAAATAAGGGACACAAATCACTTAACAATACCTTGCAGAGAGTAAATCTCATTAAATTGTAGTAGTTGTTCCTATTTTATCCTCTCTTAAAAAGTAAAATAAATTTTGTCTGGTTCAATTTATAATGAGTATATATGGGTATACACATACAAATATGTATATATTCTTATCCGTGTGTATACTTCTGTACACGCATACGTAATACACCGAGAGTAGTGCCGGGCACATAGTATGGACTATAAGAATGTTATCTCTGTTATTATGGGGCTTTCTCAGAAACAAAACCCTTTACCAGTCACATCTCCTATTCACATAGCCACCTCCTTGTGACAAACGTGTCTTTTGATAAATTTGTTTTCCTCACATGTTAGACCGATGAAAGAAGGGAAATGATTAGAGGGGGAAGAGGAGAGGCTGGGTGGTGATAGTGGAGTTTAAGAGCGAAAGTTACTCACGGTAGGAGGCAACAAAGCTGAGAAAGCAGTAAGAGAAAACCAAGTTTGGTAGGACTTCTGAAATGTCACTCATTTTAATTTCTTTAATGACATCTCTGGGCGTTCTATAATTGGTGTTGCTTCCACCTGATAGACTTTTATATGTTAAGCATATTATTTTAGTTCTCACTGGAGCAGACATACATAATAACGGTGTAAGAAAAAAACACTTCTCTGGGACATAGCATAGATTTGATCTCATTCTGTAAATCCTTCTCCATACAATTTTCCTGTGACTTTGGCATTTCTTCCTCCTAACACTGCTGTGTTTTGTCTGCTCATGTTATGATACATAGAGAAGAGCCACTAGGAAACCTCAGAGCTAGCCCCTAAATCTTCACAATTATTTTTCTAAAAGTCAAAGACTAAGGCAATAATTTCACGTATCACCAAACCCTCAGATGAGGTTTTATTGTGATGGATTACAACATAATCCATTGACGTAATAAAGCACCTATTATGTTACATAGGCAGTTGGCTGAATAACAGTTTTATGATAGTAATGGTGAGTTGTCTCTCTCATTATTAGTTTCATAGTTATTGAATACAACTTAGATTTTACAATGAAAATGAAATTTGGTGGAGAGGATTAATTGCATTCGTATGGGACAGTATATGAACATGTGCAATTTCCAAGTGAGAGTGGTGACTGTTATATCTTTAGGGTAGGCCATGCATGCTTGTGTGTATTTCATTTAGGTCAGGGAGTTTCATCTATATATGCAGCAAATGATATAAACATCTTTATTGGGGTGCTGGGGTGGCTCAGTGAGTTGAGTGTCCAAGTCGTGATTTCGGCTCCAGTTATGACTTCAGAGTCCAGAGATTGAACCCCCAGGTCCAGCTCTGTACTCAAAGTCTGCTTGAAATTTTCTCTCTCCCTCTCCTTCCCACCCCTGCTCTCTCTCTTTCTCTCTAAATAAGTGAAATGTTTTTAATAAAATTAAAAATGTTGATTATCAAGTATGGTGGAGCCCTATTATGACTTGATTCATTATGATATATACAAGATTGTATCCTTTGGTTTGAAATAGAACTATATATAGCAGGTGTCTTACACAATATTGCCACATAGTTCATGCAAAAGACAAAGGCTCATCCTGTCCCATGAGCATAGCAATGTAAAAGATACATTGTATCATGCTTTATGCTCATTATATTTTCAACTCTTTATTTTTTTTTTCTCAGCAAATTTTAAAGATACTAAGCATTTTCTTATAAGGTACATTGTATTCTGAACAAATTTCTGCTTGTATGTCCCACCAACTTTTGGGCATCCCAAGGTGGGGAGAAATGTTTCCCAGTGGCAGGTGCAGCGGCAAAATCTAGAATAAGGTGACAAAGGTATTAAAGCCTGACCTAATTTGGGTGGGGGAGGAAGCACGTTTTCCCCCATTCATGTCCCATTTGCACAAACTTCTTTGAAGCAGTGGGTCTAGGTGAAGTGACATGAAAAAGCAGGTTTGTTTGTTTGTTTTAAGATTTTATTTATTTGACAGAGAGAAACACAGCAAGAGAGGGAACACAAGCAGGGGAGTGAGAGAGGGAGAAGCAGACTCCCCGCCGAGCAGGGAGCCCGATGTGGGACTCGATGTGGGACTCGATGTGGGACTCGATGTGGAACTCGATCCTGGGTCTCCAGGATCATGACCTGAGCCGAAGGCAGTCGCTTAACCAACTGAGCCACCCAGGCACCCCGAAAAAGCAGGTTTTAAGAGTGAAGATAGCAAGGTTGAGGTGAGGGGAATTGATGAAAGAGGTTTATATTTATTCAGGAGAACTACCAGTACTTTAAAACAATCTGTGTTTAACATGGCAAATTGTCTGTCATTAAAATGCTAATGATGGTAAACAGCTGCTAAGTTTTTATGCTAATGAATGGTGGCAGCTAAGTAGTTCTCAAGCCTTGTCTTTATTAGCATAGGTATTTGATTGGGTAAAGGGGATCATTGTGCATTCTGACCTTTGTTGATGGAGCAATCTGTCAAGTTCCATGTTGCATTGTTTGATTTGAGTTTGTTAATACAAAATGACTCTTGCCAGGCCCTCCAATACCTTGTACTACATGGGCTTAAAGAAAGAATTTTGCTTTTGGTGGGCAGAAGACCCATGATGGCAAAAGAATTTGTCCATCAAGCTGCTTTAAATAGAATAATTCTCTATACTTTTTGGACTTTAGACTTTTGACAATTATAATAACTGTGAGTTGTAAACAGCCATTGGTCTAAAATAAGAAATATCTTTTTGTCAATTTAGCTAAGATTTTAAAGCAAAGCTTTTAAAAAAATTTTTTTTAAGATTTTATTTATTTATTTGACAGAGAGAAACACAGCTAGAGAGGGAACATGACCAGGGGGAGTGAGAGAGGGAGAAGCAGGCTTCTAGCTGAACAGGGAGCCTGATGTGTGGCTCAATCCCAGAACTCCAGGATCATGACCTGAGCTGAAGGCAAGACCCCCAACAACTGAGCCACCCAGGTGCCCCTTAAAGCAAAGCTTTTAAAATAAAGATTTTAATAAGTGCTTCTGCAACATCGAAATACTGACATAATGTATCATCTTGGATCTACAAGCTCTGAAGTTAGCAATGAATGTAACATTACCTAATTAGAAGAAAAATGTGTAGTTAAATACAGGGTGGTTATATGAATAACCTGAGATCAGAGTGTTTACTTTGGCATCAGAAAAAAAAACCCATTACTGTTTATCTATACTCAGTTGATTCTATTTTTGCTGAGTCCTCCTGTATATTCCCTAATGGATGGATGGGGCTGACCTAAAAGACTTGCCATTACAGATAAATGTTTCAGATGCCTTATTCTTTTTTTTTTTTTTTTTTTTTCTGTTTTGAGGATCAATGTAAATGAGGCATGATAGTCCATTAAACACTACTACTAACTGTTCTGGAATGATTTGAACTATAAAGCAGAGTTTATTAAGGAAATCCATTATCAAAAAGTATGTCATAGAAATAGAAATTTTAATTTTTCTGGAGCACTGTGTGAGAACATTGGAGGAAATTTTAATAGTTGGAACATTTTCCTATATTGTTTATTTCTCCTTGAAGTCAGTAGGAGATTTTCAGCCTATAATTATTTGTGGTCCTATATAGACATGCAGGGAGCAGTTGGAACCCTCGTACACTGCTTGAGGTCCTATAAAATGGTTCAGCCATTCTGTAAAACAGTCTGAAAGTTCTCAAAATGTTAAATTATTTAAAAAAAAGAAAATAAAAAGGTCAAACTATATGATTACCATACAGCCCAACAGTCCCCAATTCCACTCTTAGGTATATTCCTAAGAGAACTGAAAATATATCTCCACACAAAAACTTATAAAAGTTCATAACAGCATTACTCAAAATAATGTAAGCATGGTAACAACCCAAACACCCATCAACTGATGAATGAATAAGGAGAAGTGTTTATATCTACAATGGAATGTTATTCAACCTTAAAAAGGAATGAAATTCTCATACATGCTACAACATGAATGAACCTTGAAAATTTTATGCCAAGTGAAAGAAGCCTGTCACAAAAGAACTCATATAGTTTGACTTCATTTATTTATTTATTTTAAGGATTTTATTTATTTATTTGACAGAAAGATAGATAATGAGCACAAGTGGGCAGAGGGGCAGGCAGAGAAAGAGAGAGAAGCAGGCTCCCCACCAAGCAGGGAGCCCGATGTGGGGCTCAATCCCAGAACCCTGGGATCATGACCTGAGCTGAAGGCAGATGCTTAACTAACTGAGCCACCCAGGCACCCCTCTTTGACTTCATTTAAATGAAATGTCCATAATAGGGGCACTTGGGTGACACAGTCAACTCTTAGTTTCAGCTCAGTTCATGATCTCAGGGTAGTGAGGTCGGGCCCAGTGTCAACCTCCATGCTTAGCACAGAATCTGCTTCAGATTCTCTCTCTCTCCCTCTCCTTCCTCTTGGGCCCCTCCCTGTTGCTCATGCACAGGCACATGCTCTCTCTCAAGTAAATAAATAAAATCTTTAAAAACAAATTTGAAAAAAATGAAATGTCCATTATAGACAAACCTAGAAACAAAGTTGATTAGCGGTTTCTGGGAGCTGAAGGTGTTGAGAGGAAATGGAGAATGACTGCTAATGGGTATGGATCTTCTTTTCAGGATTGTGAAAATGTTCTAAATTTATTGTGGTAACATGCACAACTCTGTAAATATGCTAAAAACCATGGAATTGTACACTGTAAGTGGAAGAAGTGTCTGGTATGTGAATTATATCTCAATAAAGTTATTATATATATAAAAACCCACCAGAGCCTATCTCCCAGAGGGCCACCTGCACCAGCAGCTACTTACCTACAGTAGATGGAGGCTTCAGAAGAAGAATGCTTGGGCGCCTGGGTGCTCAGTGGGTTAAAGCCTCTGCCTTTGCTCAGGCTATGATCTCAGGGTCCTGGGATCAAGGCCCACATTGGGCTCTCTGCTCAGCAGGGAGCCTGCTTCCTCCTCTCTCTCTGCCTCCCTCTCTGCCTACTTGTGATCTCTCTGTCAAATAAATAAATAAATAAAATCTTAAAAGAAAAAGAAGAAGAAGAAGAATGCTTGTTGCCAGAGAGGAATGCTTTAAATCTCCCACATGGGTTAGCCCAGATTCCTAAAGAGATGATAGCTAACACAATTATTAAAAAGGTGTAATTGCTACTCCAATACAAGATTCATTAGAATTCAAGTTGGAGACAAACATTTGAGTTTCCATCCTAAGTTCTCCCTGTCCTCCATTACCCTGCCCAACCTGAGCAGTGATCACTCCCTTCAGCAGTAATCACTCCTTTAAGCTCCTCCAACTCTCCAATGTCTAGACTACTTATTTCCCTCCAATAAGGTCAACTTTCAGTTTTGTTTTCTTTTAGAGATAAAATTGTTTGAGTCATAATTTTCTTGGGAATAGGCAGCGATTGTGAGTCCAAGGTTTTTCTCCCTTGTAAAAATCCTATAATTATCTCTGATTTGCATAAAACATGCCTACCAGCCATTCAATAACTCGGAATAGTAAAGAGCATCTGGCTGCATGAAGCTCCTCCCCTCCTCTCTCCTACATGTTTGGCAAGTCAGAGACAATGGTTAACAGCAGGATGATCTCATTCTGCCCCACCTGCCAGCCGGATCCATGTACTGTGTGCCCCTGTGTGTCCCTGCCGGGTCTGAGCAGCCCTTGGCCCTTGCCAGCAGGAAGTATTCTGCATCACTGTCTTACATCATGAGCAAGAAGACCCTTTTTAACTGTATTTTCTCCTCCAGTGCCGTGGGCTTACTTTCAGCCTAACTCCCTTGCTCTCAGGTGCTGTTTTTGCAGGTCAGCAGTCCTGTTTTTGCATGGTAGGTTGGAGAGGGAGATCGATAGGAGCAAGAGATTGAATCCCTTTTTGTTTTGTTCTTGGCAGGCAGCACCTGCCACACTACTACACTTCCTGCTCTTGTACGCACACCTACCCTGATGATGCAGCCTTCACTGGATATCAAACCATTTATGTCTTTTCCGGTGGACAGTAGTTCTGCTGTTGGGCTCTTCCCAAATTTTAACACAGTGAGTAAATGCACTTTTCTTTTATTTGTATCCTCCCCAGTCTCTTTCATTATAGATGTGAATAGGCAAGAGATGTAGCCTGTTTCCAAAGTGTGTAATTTTAGACCTTCTTTTGGTTGCACTGATAGCTGTATTATGGAAGATAATCCTTCTCCCATGGAAGTTATTTATTTTACAAATATTTCCCCAAGTGACTTTTCACCTGTGGCTTTGAGCAATTTTGTAGACTTCAATGGCTTGAGAACCCATATTACTTCTGGGATTCTGTTCACATGCTCAAGAACACAATTTAGAGACACCAAGCCACACAGACTTTTTTACTCCTTCTAGGGAAAAAAAGCATATGCTTTAACTGGATACATTTTTATTCAAAACATATTTTAGGTCTTATACAAACAGAATTTTTATCGGGAAGATATTTTGGGTTATGTGAATACGACTCTTATTATTTAAAAAAAAGACTCATTTTAAGTCGACGTATTAATCGTCTGTGTGATACTTTGGCACTCCCTTTAAAACTCACAATAAATATTAGTGTCTCACCTGTAATTGCCAATGTTCTTCATTAAGGTCAGCTGACTGTTTATCTGAATGAAAGACATTTTGTAGGCATGCCAAGTAGAGCATGATGCTTTTCAACAATAGAATTTAGCACAAAATCAGCCCATGGACAAATGCTAAACACGTAGGAAGAGAAATGGTTAAACAGTTCAGGTGATTGTATGAATTATTTGTTTAGTCAGTAAATGCAGTCAGTTGGGGCATGATGGTCTACATGGGTGATCCAGCATTATAGAATCTGCTATCACCAAGCGGAAGAATCGCATTATCAACACCACCAGACAGTGAACATCTGAAGTGCTGCCAAGTGTTCCCTTTTGCAAACTGATCTTCCATATGAAGTGAAACAGAAAGAGGTTTTTTCTCTCAAGGGTTATAAATAGACTCTGCTGACAGGCCTTCTGTCATGGCTTC
The DNA here is from genome assembly GCA_004023965.1 of Spilogale gracilis. NCBI lineage: Eukaryota > Metazoa > Chordata > Mammalia > Carnivora > Mephitidae > Spilogale > Spilogale gracilis. Next base: position 28,247 of record PITA01010196.1, read on the forward strand.
GTGCTACAAGGTGATTAGGGGGTAGGGGATCAGCCAGATTTTTAAGGAGCCCTGACTTTGACTTAGTGAGTAAACAGTTGAACTTGAATGTCTTTGTCTTTTGTGGGTTTTTCAAAGACAAGTCAAACAGTTGAAATAAAAGAAAGGAAGAAAAGAAAATAAAAGGAAAGGAAAGAAAAGGAAAGAAAAGGCAGGCATAAACAGGTGAGCATCGTTTCTAGTGCAATGGAGCAGCTCAGTGAGAGAAATCATGCCCGCCCTGATCATGTGAACCCATCAGGAGTGACCACCCAAAACACATTGTGCCATTTCAGAGAACTTGAATTCAAGTGTGTCTGTTGTATCCTCTACCAAAACATGGGTGTTACATTCCAAATATAACTGAATTAAGCTATACTTCTTCAAATACTTACTAGGTGTTTGTATTTTGATTAATGTGTATTTGGGAGACAACATTTTTGGCCACTGCTGGGGTCCAGCCCCTGTCAGGAAGGAGCACTGATAATGTGAGGTGGCATGAATGGCTCCTACCATAGTTCATTGCTTTTAACACAAATAATACGTGGATACTTATTTCAAAGGTTCAAATAAAACATTAATATTCAAAGCAAAATGTGTGAGTCACCATTACCTGCCGGTGTATATGTTTATTCCCTTCGTTAGAGGAAAGGACCTCCCTATGTATCCTTCTCTCCCCCTTCTAGAAGTGTGTTATGTATATACTTAACAGGAGCCTGATCACCATTGTCTTTTTACAACTGAGATAGGATGATCAGCACTATTCTCTAAGTTACTTTTTCTTTTTTTCTAAGTTACTTTTTTCAACTATCAAAATGTCTGATGTTTTGAGAGCTATAAGAAATGGAAAGAGGGTCTTCATAATGTTTTTTTAGGTAAAAATAGTAGTTTACTGATGTTGTACAGGCTGATAGACACATTAACTTGCCTTTTTGTTTGTTCCATATAGCAACTATATGAAATACTTGAGAAAACCCAAAAAAGAATTCCAATAGAAGTTCAATTTTTTGCTTCTTGGAAGAAAATAAACTTGTAATTTTCAGATGAAAATACTTTTGGTTAAGGTGAAGAATATAGCAAAGAACTACATGAAATAATCATTTTACTCTCTATATTACATTAGATTATATAATATCCAAGCCATTTAGTGGGCAGAGAGCACTTCTCATAGTATATTAAAAATTAAGTCATTGCAAGTAGGACCCTCTATAATCTGGTAAATAAATGAATTTTTAGGATCATTGGGTTACCTATGATTCTGCACTGAGTTACAGTTTATATACTCTAAACCTTTCCTATAGGCTTTTCTATCCCAGTGTGTAACTCATCTAGTAGATTTCCTAGGACAAGTTCATAAAGGTCATTGTCCACATTTTTCTTTTTTTTTTTTTTAAAGATTTTTTTTTTATTTATTTGACAGAGAGAAACACAGCCAGAGAGGGAACACAAGCAGGGGGAGTGAGAGAGGGAGAAGCAGGCTTCCCGCCGAACAGGGAGCCCGATGTGGGACTCGATCCCGGGTCTCCGGGATCATGACCTGAGCCGAAGGCAGTTGCCTAACCAACTGAGCCACCCAGGCACCCCTGTCCACATTTTTCTAAGAAAACATTTTTATATCACTAATAATAGTTATACTAGATCATTATAGATTTATGAGGTTTTATATCCTCCAAAGAACACAAGTCTTAGAACATTTTAATAGATCAGAGTTAGTAAAGAATGAATTGAGACTTGAATTAGAACCTCCTAACTTCAGGGACACCCAGCTGACTCAGGCAGTTGAGCATCTATCTACTCTTGATCGCAGTCTTGTAAGTTTGAGTCGCCTCCCCCTCCTTTCTGGGTACAGATTACTTAAAAATAAAATCTTTCTTTTTAAAAATATTTTATTTATTTATTTGACAGAGAGAAACACAGCTGGAGAGGGAACACAAGCCGGGGGAGTGAGAGAGGGAGAAGCAGGTTTCCTGTTGAACAGGGAGCCCAATGGAGGACCCGATCCCAAGACTCCGGGATCATGACCTGAGCCAAAGGCAAACACTTAACAACTGAGCCACCCAGATGCCCCCCAAATAAAATCTTTAAAAAAGAAAGAAAATATCCCAACTTCCAAACTCATATTCTCACTCATCCATGCCTTTGGTTCTTTCGGTCCATGTTACCTCCCACATCATTCAGTAAGAACAAAGCTCAATAAGAAATCTTTCCTGTTCTTTTCTGGAAGCATGGTAGGCAGTTTTCAGCAGAATTGTTAAGTAAAAAGAGGAAAGAATATTTTGAATATAAAATGGGTGTCTACAAGTGATATCTTTGAGGCAGAAGATATTTTATAAAGTTAAAATTTCTGTTAGTATATTTTGGAAGTATATCCTATTCAGGAGTCTACCTATTCTTTGAAAAGCAAGGTAAATGCCATTATAATCACTTTACTTTTAACTAAGGATAGTATTAGTAAATATAAGAAATATATTTTAATTCATAATTATTATCAGAAGAATAGATACACTGTATTCTGATACCATAGCTGAAAGTTTGGAAATTTTGAAGTTTTGTTTTAAGTGAATTTTTAGAAGACTTATAAAGTAATGGTTTCCTCCTTTTTTTGTAGTGAATTATGATAATGTTACATGAGAATTATAGCAAGGCTGAAATGGGAGTCTGTCATATTCCAAAATAGAATACGTGCCTGTTTCATACTAAATTGTACGCAATGAAGAGATACGCTTCACGGCCTCATTTTGAGTGGCTGTCTTGCCTTTTACTCCGCAACGGACAGAATCTTTCTCACTGATTATATGTGAAACATAAGCAAACAATTCAAGACACTTCCCAAGCAGACTTCCAAAGAGATGCACTAAGGGAGATGGAATTTGGGTCACTGATAATTTATGATGGATCGGTGTCTGGAGAATGGTGATGTGAACTCTGCCCTCCAGCAGTTTTACTTCACTGAGGAGCTGTTTTGAGCCACTTATAGGTAAAAGACTGCACACCAAAACAAGTTTTTAAAAGATCTCAACCTTTAGATCTACAGCCTAATAGGGCTTCATTGCCTGACTACCCATTAATGCTCTCTCACTCCCACCACGGCCGCCCACCTTCAACTCTTTGTTGTTCAGGGCCCAACTTAGATATCACCTCCCTCACCGAAAGTCTTCTGTGACCTTCAAGTCTGAATGAAGGGCCCATCTTCCAAAGTACTCCTAGATTACCTCCATGATAGCAGTTGTCACACCATAATCTCATTATCTGATTACCTGTAGAATGCTTGATCCTGGAGAACAGGGCATATAGCTTGTTCCTCTTCCTATGTCTGGTGTCTGGCCCACGAGCTCAATAAAACTTTTCTTTTTTTTTTTTTTTTTTTTTCAATAAAACTTTTCTAAAGGGAGGCAAAGGAGGGAGGAAAGAGCCGCCTTTCAATGTACATGCTTCTCCAACCAGCAAAGAAAATACCAACATTTCTGAGCCCTTTCTAAGTATGAGGTCATAAGTCCAAGTGTTTACTTTTTCATTTTCCTGAGAACTGTCTTTTTTTCACTCATGGGCAATACTTATGTACAGAATTTTCTGCATCTGTAGTTCTGGCTTTCTCTATGTGGATGGTATGGCAGCTTTGCAAGTAACTACTGCATTTCTTGTCTTCGGTCCTACTCTTAAGGGCAGTTGGTTTAAAGGGAAAATTATTTGTTACTGGACTTTATTGAAAATATATGCACTGAAGAGTACTGGGTTTGATGAAGAGGATAAGGAAAATAAATAAAACAAAAATACTCCAGTGCCCAAGAAACTTATAAGAAATAGAAGACTAGAAAAGGCAAGATAACAAAACCCAAGAAATATAGGCCAAGTGAAAATAATTACTGAACTTTATAGTGTTAAAGAAGAGCCAGAAATAATGATTTTTTTTTGTATCTTAGTAGAGCTATTTTCACTATTTTATTTTTCACTGTATTTAAATTCACCAAATGCCTCATGGTCATCCTTTAATTACTATACATAATGTTTTGGTAGCTACCAAAATATATGCAATTGTTTCTCCTATTCGAATTAGAATTTCTCATTTCCTTTACTATGGATCCAATCTTTATCTTCATTCAATCCAGGTAATACTTGGTGTTTAACAACCAGGATAATACTTGGTACTTAATTAACTGTAAGAGACAGCTTCAGAATTGAAATAAATTGCATACTTGATGATGGATATCATCAACAGTATGATAAAATAAGTCCCTGGGGTGTCTGGGTGGCTCAGTTGGCTAAGTGTCTGTCTTTGGCTCAGGTCATAAGCTCAGGGTCCTGGAATCAAGCCCTGCATCGAACTCTCTGCTCAGAAGGGAGTCTGCTTCTCTTTCTCCCTCTGCCTGTGCTCTCCCTGCTTGTGCTCTCTCTCTCTCTAATGGTGAAATAAAATCTTTAAAAATAAAATTAAGTTTATTTAGAAGATATATCTACACACTGTTATAGGCCAAATGTTTGTATCCTCTTTCCCAAATTCATATTTCAAAACCCTAACACCTGCAGATGATATTTAGAGATGGGGTCTTTGAGAGATATTTAGGGTTAGATGATGAGGGTGAGGCCCTCTTAATGGGATTAGTGCACTTAGAAGAGGAGACCACAGAGAGCTTTCCGTCTCTCCATGATGTGAGAGCATAGTGAGAAAGTAGCCATCTGCAAACCAGGAAGAGAGCTCTTACCAGAACCTGATGATACCGGGATGCCAATCTCAGCCTCCACAATTGTGATCAAATCTGTTTCTGTTGTTTAAGCCAACCAGTCTATGGTATTTCATTATGGCAGCCCAAAGAGACTAAGACATACATCCAACGTATATGATGTATGTGACAATAGGTAGGTCAAGTTTCTTTTTAACAGCCACATATATATGGGAACATGCACAGATGGAGCTATAGATACAATTCAAAGACACCTTGAGACCATAGTCACCTGTCAATTTCTCTGCCAGTTGGCAGGTACTTCCCATGCTTACTCTTTCAGATGTCTTTCTGAGTCCTGCCTGGTTTTTGCAACTGCTCCAGGAAAGCAAAGGCACAATAGAGGTCACTGCTGCTTTATTACAAGAGGCTCAGCAATCTTAGTTTTGCAAAAAATAATCTGATTTTTACTACATCCCTTGAAATCATTTTTTCCTGACACATGAACAAATACATGGGACAGAGTAAAGATTATTTCTGAATACAAAATCCCAGATCATGATATGACTCTTTGAATCACCCACGACAATCTATGAAATGATCTGTGTGTCTACTATTTTTCATTCTAAACTCTTTGAGATGCTGGGCTATTCATAGTTTGCCAATTACAATGAATATTTAAATTGTTACTTTCTCATACTAAAATAATAATATATTTATATTTATCAAGGAGTTACAAAATAAAGAAATTGAGAATAAAAATCACATTTACTTCACTATTAACTCATACTGTGTTTCTCATGGGATGTCACTGTAGGGAAACCTGAAGGAGTCAAAACATTTAACTTTTGTTTTTGTTTATTCATTAAAAAAAATTTAACTTTTTAATTTGTCTTTAATACCTTTGCTACCTAATGAAGTATTTGTTTAAACATTTGGATACATATTTTTCTTTTATTTGATTTTTTTCTTTAATTTAAATAAAATACTTTATCTCTGCTAATGCATCCAATTGTCAATTTTTGCCATATGAGGCTTCTTTTTCACTCTTGTAATGCTCTGATGTCATTAAGAAGTTATATATTCCCTATTTCATAGGATATTAGCATGTCCACCTACTTGAAGTGATACATTTATCCCAATTAAAGAAAAAGTAAAATAGAGATAAAATAAAATAAATTGAAGTAAAAATGAGGATAAGGTTGAATTTTTATTTTCATGAGATACTTAAGATATATTGAAGGATCCTGTTCTTTTATATGTCCTAAAGAAATGTATATAAAAATATGGCAAGTTGAAATTTTCCATGGTTACTGAAATTTATTTGGAGGGAGGGAGGATAATGGCCTATTACTGGATTTTAAAAAGTCAACAGCAAGCCCCTAGGTCATTAGGAAAAAAAAATGTATATAGGAATCCATCTTCAAGATACAGCACAAAACTAAGGAAGATTTTTGTACAAATATTTAGGCATAGATCCCTACCTGGAAATTTTTAAATTCCTATTCAATATGACAGAGAAAAATTATGTAAACATGACCTGGGAGGGAAAAACAAAAACTACACAGTGACCATCTGTATTATTGTTTCCCTCTTCTCTTCAAACTACAAACATATCTTTTTAAAATTTAAGTCATGTCCTTTGCCTTATTCAAAAGTCTCAAGATTTATCTATTACAGACTTTGTGTTTAGATATCCTTTTCTTTACACATTGTTGAAACCCCTTTAGAATATGTGGATATTATTAATGTGGTATGTATATGCATATGTATTTTTTTAAATTTTTTTAAAAGATTTTATTATTTATTTGACAGAGAGAAACACAACTAGAGAGGGAACACCAGCAGGGGGGCTGAGAGAGGGAGAAGCAGGCTTCCCACTGCTCAGGGAGCCCGATGCGGGGCTCGATCCGGGTCTCCAGGATCATGACCTGAGCCGAAGGCTGTTGCTTAACCAACTGAGTCACCCAGGCACCCGACATGTGTATTTATATAATGTATATTTGTTCAGGGCATCTAGGAAAAGGCATTCATTCACAATCACTTACTGAATGTCTATGTATGCCATTGTGCTAAGTAAGGGGTTATAGCGAATAAGACAGAAACTGCTCACTGTCCGACATTACTTCCTTCTCTTATATAATTCACCATATTATAATAGAGGATACTGTTCATAATCAATAGTCAATTCAGTTGATTAAGCTGCCAAGAAACATCAGATGGGTCCTTTTGCAGTAAAGGAACATAGGGTTAAAGAAACCTGTGAAAATAGGCCTCTGTAGTCTCATCATACTAGTCTTCTTGCACGTTTCTTTCATTATCCTGGTCTCAACCTCACATGGCTCCGGAGCCACATCTTTAGTGCTAGAGTTTCAAGGATTATGTGTACTTGGAGGGCACATGAGATTTTCTGGCGAGGCAGTCTTGGCACTGTCCCAGGTCAGCATTTTTCAAGAGCAGAGTCAACTTGGAAAAAGTGTTTATGTCAGGCCATCTTCTTAAAATAAGTACCATCTTCTTAAAATAATTTACCTTATTCTTGCCAGTTAATTCAAAGAAGAAGAAACCAACAACGACCCTGTTCTTAGCTTCTCTCAGTGACCAAGTCTTCATGTGCCAGTGGTCAAGTAAGGGTGCTTAATAAATATAAGAAGTAGAAAAATATTATTGTGTGATACATTCCCTCCAGCCAAAAAGTTATTTCTAAATTGATTACTCTATAAACATTAATTGATGGTGGTACTGTTTTCTGAAAAACTTTGATCAAAAATTTGGGAATCCATCCAATAGCACAGACTGTGTTTCTCCCTGCCCCCTAGGTTCTTGTAGTCACAATTAGGTTTCAAATCTCTCTTGGGGAAGGAAAAATATGTTTTGGAATATTCCAATCCCTTTGCTTTTAGAATTGTCATTGAGGGTGCTAAAGCAGAATTGGAGTGCTACTGAGCAGTCTGTGAAATTTCAACATCTTTGTGGAACCACATCGAAATCTTGGAAAAATTCCTTTTTCACAGTTTTAGCTGTCAATTTGATTTTTATACCTCCCTTTTTATGTTCTGATGCTTAAAATAGGATGGGAAAAACAAATTATATGAACAACACCTTATTTTCATGGGACTCTAGTATCAGAGGGTTTTAGCATATTTTAAAAGCATTCTACAATTAATCCTTTTAACACACCCACATATGAAAATAGGCTTCATGTGTCATTGTTGTACCCTTTTTGCAAAATGGAAGATTGAAGAATATAATCCAGTCTTCACATTTCTTCCAGTAAACAGTTCTGCCACTGAAAAGGAAAAATAAAAGCTAAATATCAGGCAAGCAAGAGCAGGTCCCCACCTTAACATATCTTGACTTTAAATGTGTATATTTCTAACGGGTTATTCAAGTAGAACATATTTTTTTAAATACACAATAAATCCTGGGCGTCTGGGTGGCTCAGTGGGTTAAAGCCTCTGCCTTCAGCTTAGGTCATGATCTCAGGGTCCTGGGATCGAGGCCCGCATCAGGCTCTCTGCTCACTGGGGAGCCTGCCTCCTCCTCTCTGCCTCTCTGCCTACTTGTGATCTCTCTCTCTGTCAAATGAATAAATAAAATCTTAAATAAATAAATAAATACCCAATAAATCCTTGTGGCTCCTAAAGTCAGATTGAAAAAGTCTGCTTTTTTTTAATTTTTAAAAATTTTTTTAAGATTTTATTTTTAAGTAATCTGTACATTTAACGTAGCTTGAACCCACAACCCCAAGATCAAGAGTCACATACCATATCATCTGAGCAGTTGGGCATCCCTGTAGTGTATTCTATTTAGAGGATAGAATTGTCTTGTCAATCTCAAACTTTTTCCTTACTGTGAGCAGTTTCTACAACCAAATAAAGATCTGAGTGTTGCACTAGGAAATATAGCTGATCTCCTTCACAGGTTTATGATTTACAATAATTATAGGTGTACATAAAGTCTCCAATAATTAAAAATATGTGTCTGGGTCTAGTTTTTTTGGTGTCTTTTTTTTTATGTAGACACCAAAATTCATAACATGTAAGTTGATTCATTGTCATAATAGTATCATACCCCATTTCCCAAATCAAACCTTCATTTTCCAAAAATGAGCTGAAGCTATTAGATGCTGAAATGATTAGTAATAGCTACTATCACATGGTATGTACTTAATTTTCAACTTTTGAAGTACTTAGCTTCTGAAGAGGTGGTGGCATTTATTTAATCACTCATTCATCTGTCACATCCCATCGCCTCCCCAAAGCCACTTGGAACATTCTCTCTGATCTCAGACAAGTAATTCTGCTTGCATTGTTCCAAAGTAAGCCTCTAACAGTCCTGCATGACCTTGACTCTGCTTCATGCCCCCTGGAGAAGTAGGAGTCGGAGTGGAAGAGGGAAGAGGGGAGAGTGATCTACTTCATTACATAGGCAAAGAGCACTGGACTGGGACCCATGACACCTGTATCTGGATTGATTTTCTTTGATCTTGAGAAAGTCATTTAGTTCCACTTTTCTTCATTTTACAACTAGAGTTAATAATATGTTCATAATCCTTATCATTATATCATGAAAATTTGGGCTTATTATGTTTATGGAGGATTGAGGTTATGACTGGATATTTAGAAAACTTCCAAAATTTAGTGAGAGTTCTGTGGGGGAAAAAATTGTAACTATTTTGAAATTGCAACTGTCGGGACACCTGGGTGGCTCAGTTGGTTGGGCGACTGCCTTCGGCTCAAGTCATGATCCCGGAGACCCAGGATCGAGTTCCACATCGGGCTTCCTGCTCAGCGGGAAGCCTGCTTCTCCCTCTTTCACTCCCCCTGCTTGTGTTCCCTCTCTGGTTCTGTTTCTCTCTGTCAAATAAATAAAATCTTAAAAAAAAAAAAAAAAAAACTTAAAAATTGCAACTGTCATTGCTTTCTTTTTCTTTTCTTTTCTTTTCTTTTTTTAAAGATTTTATTCATTTATTTGACAGAGAGAAACACAGTTAGAGAGGGAACACCAGCAGGGGGAGTGAAAGAGGGAGAAGCAGGAACCGTGATGTAGGGCTCCATCCCAGGACTCCAGGATCATGACCAAGCTGAAAGCAAAGGCTTAACGACTGAGCCACCCAGGAGCCCCTCATTATTTCTTTAAAGATTTTATTTTGAAGTAATCTCTACACTCAATGCAGGGCTAGAACTCACAACCTTAAGATTAAGAGTCCCATGCTCTGTGGACTGAGGCACCAGGCATGTCAGCCTTTCACCATATCGTTATCTTGAATAATTTTAAATTTCCAGGAATATTAAATGAGATACTGTTTACAAAAGGACTCTTAAAATAACAAAGCTCTATTCTTATAAATAAAATTAATATTCTTATTAATATGTCTATTCCTTTCATCTCATCTTCCTAACAAATTACCTTAAATAAACCAAGTTATATTTATCACTGGGGCTGGTTTTGTGCATTAGAGCAATCCTAATTCAGGTAGATGCTAAGGATATATACGTGACTGAGACCTGGTTCTTGACTTTAAGACATTTTACTCAGTTTAAAGAAGTTCTAGCCCGCCACTAAGCAGATACTCAATTTAAGTTAGCTGAATGAGATAGTAGTAGGACATACTTAAAGGTAAGAATCACCTGACTGTCAAAAAGCAATGAAGGGAGGCTACAACTGAATTTGGAGCAGGGTTGGGGAGAGGGTATAGAACAAAGGTGAGGAATAACCACACTGGTTTAGCTGAATTCCATTTTGCCTGTTTACCTTCAATAACATTTAGGTTATGGATAAAGGTATTTTGAACCTGCAGGCTGTCCACTTATGAAATGTTGTCATTGACTTCTGACATGTAACAATGTTTTCTGTTATATTTTAAAATGCAATTGATGGGGTGACTCGGTCAGTTAAGCATCTGCCTTCATCTCAGGTCATGATCCCAGGAGCCTGGGATCCAACCCTGCACTGGGCTCCCTGCTAAGCAAAGGGTCTGCTTCTGCCTGTCTCTCTCCTTCTTCCTCCCACCCTGCTTGTGCTCGTACTCTGTCTCAAATAAATAGATAGAATCTTTTAAAAATAAAATAAAATATAGTTGACTTCCAAACATAGAACCTTTATTCTCACTTTATTCTTTCAACTAGCAGTAGTTAACCTAACAATTAAAAAAGATTTTAAACCCATTCATGGAAGCCAACATATTAAATTATCCTTCATTTATTGATAATGGAAATTTATTCTAAAAAATTCTTTAGACTTTGACTGTAAGAGATCTCCATTTACCCTGCCTCCCCCTTTTTTCCTGAATTTCAGTTATCAATTATAAAAGAAGGACCAACTTAACCTGTGCTCTGAGCAGTGGCATCTAACTAGGTTTAATGCTTATGCAGAAAGAGATGAGTAGTTTTATATTCTACTCCAAAATATTAAATAGACATTAACAGTATGAGCATATATATAAAAACTATTTTTTCTCAAAACAATTATCAGACCAAATAAAACCTTAAAAATTATATAAGCCGAGATAATCATAGCTACAGAGCTATTAGGAACAGCAGAGAAATATATCCATCTTTAAACTTCAATGAGTAGAAAAAAGGTTTAAAACAGGTATATTTTTCAATCAATTCCTTCATAAAAGAACTCTCTGGAAAAACAGCCTGTAGCACATAGCTCATCACTCCTTGTGTAATCAGACATTCCATCATCTTCAGAGGGAGGGCTGCTGCCTCACAGGCCTGGCCCCTTTAATGGGTGAGGAGCTTCTGAAGAAACAGTGTGACATCCAGAGGTGGAGTTCTTTGAAGCTCCAGTTCTGGAGAGCCATCATTTCTTTACAGAGCAAGAGTTACATCAGAATTTCCTAGGAATCGGTCATCACAGAAAATTATCAGCAATTCATGGACTTCCCTTTTTGCTTTTGCTTCGTCCTCGAGGGTAATCACAAAAGATTATAGTCTCCATTTCAGCTTTCATATCACTGAAATATTCTTCTCTGTCGAGAGCATGATTGATTTCCAGAGGCAGGCCAGCTTTTAACCCGAGCTTTAGGAGGCCAGTTGCACTGCAGTGGGTAGAGAATGCCAACAATTGTTTCTGTGATATTGTTTGTTGTGAGACAGAGTTTTGGTGACTACTGGCTAATTATACAAAATCTTTTCAATAAAGTGACATATGATTTCTTGTGGTGTTAGATAGAGGTATTTGTCCAATTTTAGTAAAAGTGTTAAAGGTTGAGGGAGGCAAAAAAGGTGAATAAAAATTTCAAGTAAGTGTTATGAAGACTTTGAAGGTGCTAAGCATTCCGATAGACTGAATTTCAGAATGGAAAACAGAAACATTTAGAAACATTTCTGAAAATCTTCATAAGAAGTAGATAGAGTATAAATACAAATGGTTTTTGCTTCCTAACATTCGAACTTCTCGTGAATGTTCTTGAGGGATTCTGTATTTCCTAACAACTCGCTAGGTGGTGCATGTAGGTTTTTCTCCATTGCTTTACTAGGGAATCTTGATGAGATATCCATAGTCAAAATATGAGCAAGAGAGACACATAGTTAATGTGATGATCTCATTTACTGTATTCATTTTCCTCTTTTAGATGTTGCTGTATTCAGAATATATAGAGGCAGAAAGGGCTTTGTGTCTATATGAAACAAATTTGATGGATAAAAGAGTTTCACCTGCCAGTGACTACATTTCCTTACAAACTGAGAAGAAAGACAGTTCAGTTCAGACTACTTTTAGTTTGAACTATAGCCTCCTTGCAGTTACCTAAAAATAATTATAAATCAAATGGATAAATGTTAAATGTCAAGCTGTACCATTAACAGAGTCTTATTCAATAAAGTAATTATCACTGCAGAGAACAGAGTAAGGCATAATACTGAAGCTCTTTACTTTACAAGTATGGCACATTTTGTATAATATAAATGCAGACTTGAACCAAAAATCTTCTTTTGCTGGAAGTGTTAATATGAATACATATATGCATCTATACAAAAAGACAATAGCAAGATAAATATATGATGTAAAATATTTTTGATGTCACTTGTGCACAAAACCATTCAGGGACTGCTTTCCCAATAAAAGCCCTAAAATGTCAAGTGTGACAAAGGAAGCTTGTAAGAGGAAGGACCTGTATAATCAACATTGATGTAGTCATGACATCCTTGGATGGCAGTCGCAGAACAGGGACGGGGGTGCCTGGCTAACTCAGTTGGACGAATGTGCAGCTCTTGATCTCAGGGTTGTGGGTTTGAACCCCATGCTGGGGGTAGATATGACTTAAACAAATTAATTAAAAACAAAAACAGGAAACAGGAAGAGATAAAATACAGGATACCCAGTTAAAGTTAATTTTCAGATAAACAACAAATTGTTTTTAGTATAAGGAAATCCTATACAATGTTTGGCACATATATTTACTTAAAAAAATGATTTGTTGTTTACCTGTAACTCAAATTTAACTGGGCATCTTACATTTTTATTTGCAAATCTGGTGACTGTAGCAAGAGATCTGGTTCTGGGCTTAGCTGATTCAAGCTGGTTCAAGCAAGGCACTGAAATTCTCCAAATCTTTTCTCATTTTCAAGTGAGGAAGTTGGACTAAAATCAGGCTGGTGGGTGTGGAGCCTGTCCTACCAGTTGTTACCAGCACTGTTTTCAGTGTTTATTGTATTAAACTTCTAATTAGGATGCTGGGGGGGGGGGGGCGTGTTCAGTACTGGAACACTGCAGAGTTGTTGCCTTGATCCTTGTCAGTCCTCAACTGTCAGCTTTCTTCTTAGCCCAAGGGTAAGAAGCCTGTTGTCCTGCATCTGGGGAGAAAACATTTCATTTCCACTTTGCTTTGCAGAGTAAAGAATGCATCCAAACAGGCACGGGTTTCTGCTTTTGCTCTTCTTCCTGCCTGGTGGGGTTTTCTTTTCATCTTTCACCTTTTTAATTTGTGTCACAGACCTGTTTTGCCTCCCTATCAGGATATATCTGATTAGTTACTGAACAGCCTTTCAAACTTAGCGTTGACAGAGTGGTTTTGAGAGGATGTCAGTTAGTGCATTTAGCTGTTTGGGAGGTGTATTGATTTTTAAATCAAGAATGCTCATTGCTTCCCTATTCTCTCAGAAAGCCTTTGTAAAAAAAAAAAAAAAAAAAAAAATTTAAGCCTGTTTACCAGAATACAGGCAAACATATTCTTACTTACTTGTATTTGGAGACTTCGCACCAATAGCTTTTAAAAGCTACGTCCATGGGTATTAGTAAGTAGTCTTTGGTTACTGGTATGGGATTTTTTTTTCTCCCAAAGTATGAAGAATTCTATTTTTTTTAAAGATATTTCTCAGACTCATTTTCGGCACTGAATTATATGTTATGGAAATTTAATATTGAAGACAACGTTTTGAGGGTGGTTTTCCAGTCACTATTCTAAAAACAAAAGGAAAGGTCAAGAACAAAGTCCCTATCTTCTATCTCAGATATTAGCCAGTCCCTCCAAACTGCAGGATGGATGTCTCCTTCCAGTGTACTATGGAATAATTGCTTCTCGTGATCTATTCTCAAAGAAACCTCTATCTTCCTGAGTATTTTGCACTCTATTGAAAAACTATTTTTCAGTCCATATTCCTGAAATATTTTTTTTATTTCACCCCAAGAAGATACAATACTAAATAACATAGGAAACAGCTGACCTGTTTAGTTTAGATTCTCTTGGTGAATCCAGTGTCTGTTCCCATCGCTCTGAAGCATGTACTCTAGCTTTGTTAGTGGGACTTTTTGGGGGGCAGGGGGTGACATACTTCATTGTCAACTATGCGTATCTTAGGCTGTTTTTGAAATATGTATATTTCATATACATATTTGAGATATATGAAATATATCTCAATCTTATTGAGAACTATAAATACTTTGGAGGTAGTAACTTTTCCATTGGGAAAAGTATATTAATAGAATTTATCATTTTATTTCTTCTTTGCTATTAAAATTCACAGAGTTAAATTCTTATTAATTTCCTAAAAGAGTCCATATAGTTTTCATTTTTCTTAAAAATTTTCTAAGTTTTTTTGTATTCTCTCATAAGGACATCTAACATTTTCATAGAATTTTTTTGTTACCTTATCTTCGACATGTTATATATATTTCATATCTGTGTGCCAAGATTGGCCAAGAAATTATAGTCATAGAAATATCAAATCTTTTTCTTTAAGATTTTATTTATTTATTTGACAGAGAGAGAGGGACAGAGGGAGAGGAAAAATCAGGCTACCCCCTGAGGGGGGAGCCCAATGCAAGGCTATGATCTCAGGACCCTGGGATCATGACCTGAGCCGATGGCAGACACTTAACCAACTGAGCCACCCAGGCGCCCCAGAACATCAAATCTTGAAGATAAAATAGAAAGCTTTCACATCCTGATGGAAAAACACCTCTCTCTTGGTGGTTTCCAGTCACATCTAAACATTTGCTTGTTTAAGAATGGAAGCAAAGAAAAGCATTGGATTTTCTTACGAGATAAAATTCAGCTCATTACCTTATTTCTTTTTCCTGTGTTTAAAGCAGCAGTTGGAATTGGAGTAGAGAGTGGTCTGGACTTCCCTAATATATCACATTAACCGATTAGATATTTCAAAATGCATTGTTTACCCTGAATATGGGTAATGTGCAATTGAACTTTTTTAGCTTATTCATCTCTTGTTTGAATAGGAGCATCAACACCCAGAACTGTTGCATGTATGTGTGTGTGTCCATGCAGTGAGGTCTGAGTGAACCTTTCAGTTAGGTCTCATACCCACTGCAGTCATAAATTTAAAGTCTTATTTGTTAAACTGAACTTTTTGAAATGCTCTTTGAAGTGGCTTCTTAAATTAGCCAACGGCATAACTACAGCATTGCTGCATCACTCTTAATCCCTGACAGCATGGAAAATCACCAGGCATGTGGAGCCGCCAGGAAAATGGAACATTTTACATTTGTACTGACCATATTTGTTACATACAAGGATCTACTGTCAGAATTAGACCTGCGGCTTCAGTAAGGTACACAGATCTAATCTTGCAGCATCTCCCATTAACAAAGTAACTACTGTCTAAAAAAAGACCTTAAAAAAATTTCTTCCTTTTCCTCAGAATAGTTTTTAAATTATCTGTCAAAAGTGTTCAACTGGTTTTCCACTGAAGAGAGAGAAGTGGTGAAACCGCCCATTCATTGGCTTTTTGCTTTTTTGCTTATACCATTTGGTAACTCTTTAAAGTTCTTAAAGTATTAAAATTGAAAAATATTATTTTCTTGTAGTATCTTCAGAACTATTAGATAATGGACCAAATCTAAATAATCTTTTGTTTTATTTAAAAAACAAAAGAAGTAACTCGTACTCATTTTGCTATTCACTAACTACCAGGCCAACCACACTGCACAGAAAGCCAATTGTAAGGTTTCCATGTGATGGGCATCTATGACATAGCACTCATCTTCAGAGAACCTTCAAAATGCAGATGACTTTCTCTTTGGGGTTATGACGATCTGAGTAGTTCTGACATCCACTTGTTATCTTGGTACTTGAAGAACATCCCCTGTGGAAATCTCACAGGCCACTTTGAAAGCTGAGGAACATGCCCCTTACTTTCTTTCACCAGTTGTATGATTTGGAATTCGGTATCAAATTTCCTAAATCATGGAATAGTGTCATTATTTTTACATATGTGGTATGGTTTTACATGTAAAAGTATCTGAATCACAGTTGTGTCAAGACAATTAAAATTTTTTTAGGAATTATGTGTGGTAAAAGGTTGTGGGGTTTTTTCCCCATTCTCCTATCTGAAATTTTTAAAGTACTTAAACACTGTGAAAATACCTTATTTATTACTTTAGATACATAAGTCTATTCAACTATAATGTTGTATTCTTTTTTGAAGGCTTGTTCTTCACTGTATGTCCAGTTCTTAAAACAGTGAATGATAGCCACTTAATAAACTTTTGTTAAACCGATGAATCTTCAAGAAAATACAGTGTTTGGGCAAATTGAAAATCATGTATTTAGGAGCATCTGGGTGGCTCAGTCGTTAAGCGTCTCCTTCAGCTTAGGTCGTGATCCCAGAGTCTGGGATCGAGCCCCACATCGGGCTCCCTGCTTGGCGGGGAGCCTACTTCTCCCTCTCTCACTCCATCTGCTTGTGTTCCTTCTCTAGCTGTGTTTCTCTCTGTCATATAAATAAATAAAATCTTAGAAAAGAAAAGAACAAATCATGTGATTATAAAAGTGTGATGTGTTGGGAAAGGAGGAAAAATTTCCAAGTACTGAACAAAGTTGATATGAAACCCTTAATCTCTAAAAATGTTGCATCCTTTGCCATCAGAGTGATCTGGAAAGGGGACAATATTTTATGGCAGAAACACACATCTTTAGCATTCTATGTTTCCTTTTATTCTTCCAAAAATAAAAACAAGGTGGAATTTCTCCAAAAACCACTGGAAAATGCAGTTCAGTTTTTCTTTCCAAATAGATCTTCAAAATAGATCAGTGGGTATTTTTCATTACTTAGTTATCCTTTTTGTCAATGGCATATATAATCTTGTTTGATGAATCTCAGAGCTTTTCAAAGAGGATCTGACAATAGGGAATTTAAGTGAAAGACATCGAACCTTCTAAATTCATTTAAACAAAAGGGAGTGGATGAAAGGCTAATCTGTGATCTACTCTAACCAGCTGCTTTAAATCTCTGGGCTCAGCCCACTCATATTTTCTATAGAGAAATTGACCACCATTATTGACCACCACTAGGGAGACTCTGGAAAGAGATCCTAGGATTCCCATATCATTTCTGCAGCAAACACATACTGCTAAGAATTAACCAGTCTCAAAATACTTAGCAGCCGGGGCACCTGGGTGGCTCAGTTGGTTAAGCAACTGTCTTCAGCTCAGGTCATGATCCTGGAGACCTAGGATTGAGCCCCGCATCGGGCTGCCTGCTCGGCGGGAAGCCTGCTTCTCCCTCTCTCACTCCCCCTGCTTGTGTTCCCTCTCTGGCTGTGTTTCTCTCTGTCAAATAAATAAAATCTTTAAAAAAAAAATACTTAGCAGCCTACCATATTTTGATAAAATAGTAGTAGTATAGTAATAGCTTTATTGGCTGGAGATAAAGATATAATGTGGCCTATTGCTTATTATTTCCTTATGTGTACGTTGTTTTACTTTAGCCTTTATACCAGTTCTGAATGACTGATTAACCTCCTAGTGGAGGAATGGTATCCTCCTATTACCGGGACACAATTGATTTGATGAGCAAAGCACAGCCAATGTGTGGTTCTAGCAAAGAGCTGGAGATACCCGCGAAAAGCACCTTCCCAGACATATGGCCCCCGGCTGAGTCAACAGTCTGTGGAGAGAGTGGCTTGCCATTTGTTTTCCTGTCAGTGACAATGATGGCACCCATGTGGACCCCTGTCAGTCTGCTCTGGGTAGGAGGAGCCATGTCAGTATGGCAAGTCTATGCTTATACACATTCCAGATGCAAAAATGCAAGTCTCGTCGGAGCGTGCCATTCCAGTGTAATGTTCCTTGCGGTGTACTTTTACTGAGCCTTCTGATTGGAAATCCAAAACAGTACAAAGCTGTGTGTCTGAGGTGCTGTTGCCAATAATAACGCGATTGTTTCTATCTCTTGATCTTTGGGAAAAGAAATGGGTCGTTGTGATAGCTGTGTCTGTTTTCTTTCTATTTCAGTTTTTGAGGATTTGAAAAAAGAATAAGGTTAAAGCATGTGGTCAGAGTGTTTAAACATGAAAAAGGCAAAACCTTTTTTTGAAGTAACCTAGAGAGCTATTACTCTTCAATGATGTAGCTATCACTTTTAAATGTGTCACTTTATGAACATTTTAAGTTTTCATGAGACCCTATTGTCACATTCTTTTCCATAAATCCGATATTGAAAAAAGAAAGGATGAAAAAAATAGTCATTCTTTTTGTACTACTGTAATTTGGCAGTATTGAAATTTAAAAAGCAACGCTTTGCCAAACTTCTAGAGAGCCCTGAGTCCTGAAGTTTTAGTTGTCAAGGTCCTCTTTGCCCTAAATCAAGGACAGGTAAATGTATGTAAATGATGACTGTCCCTGGTTGTGTCTAGTCTCTAAGTAGTCCCTCTCACTCTTTTTTTTTTTTTAAGATTTTATTTATTTGACAGAGAGAAACGTAGCCAGAGAGGGAACACAGCAGAGGGAATGAGAGAGGGAGAAGCAGGCTTCCTGCCGAGCAGGGAGCTCGATATGGGACTTGAACCTGGGTCTCCGGGATCATGACCTGAGCCGAATGCAGTTGCTTAACCAACTGAGCCACCCAGGTGCCCCTAAGTAGTCCCTCTCTTAGCTATTGTATTCTGTGCACAAGTTCAACTGTTAGAATGAGGAGAGAAGACAGGACAACCCTAGCTTTAATTTCTGGCTCTGCTGAAGTTGCACAGGAAGAAATGGGCTGATTCTAAGAGTGACAAAATGGATCAGAAAGAGAAAAGCCCAGACTCACCTCTCCAGGAAACTTACTTAAGCATCAAGTAGGCCTTACGTGTAGTTGGACTAGACCGGCTGCCCTCCAGGCTATAAAGGTCCTAGAAACACCCATCTTTTCTTCAGATCTCGCCCCCGTCAACACAGCACTCATACTACCCGTCACCCCAACTCAGTGCTCCATTTGCAGGGAACAGTGTGGGGAGAGACTTCTACCTGAGTTTGAATCCTGGCTTCAGACCTTGGGACTCAGGGGTGACAAGCTATTAAAACTATCAAAGCCGTGGAGTCCTCATTTGTATTTGCCTTGGGTGATGGTGGAGAAGACACAGAATGTGTAATTCCTGGCAAACAGTAAGAGCTCTGTAAATCTAAGCTGCTCTTATTATGATGTTTATTATTGTTATTCCACAGCTAAAAAAGGAATTGAAAGGCCAGTACCCCCCGGAGGATAACATATTGACGTCACTGATAAAGGGAGGGTCCTGGGTGTTTAAAATGTGAGCAAATCAGAAAACGGAGAAAAAACCCAGAGTAGAAGTGAAGTAAAGGAGACAGACTCCTAAGTGCTTTCTCAGGCCTCATTATTTTGCTTAAAGGTCACTTCTTTTCCCAGCTCCACTTAAAAACAATTTTTATTGTCTGTTTTTTCATTGGTTGACTTTTACCATTATAAATATGTCCTTATGTTGGACTCATCCTACTTCATCTAGCCAGGAACAATATCTGATATATTAGGCCTCTAGGAAGGTCTATTGGATGACAGTTAAACTTCAAAAGTCAAAAACCTGGTTTCTACCTCCTTTTACTAGAAAAGCTAGTATTGCTCGTTTATTGTATAACAAGCACTTCCCAAATGCCTTTCAGTACCTCGGTTAAAATAGATGGCTAAGTTTAAGATGATGTTGCCCTGTCTTTAAGAATAGTGCAGAAATCTAGCCATTTAGCCACAGAGAAGAAAATCTTGTGTTATCATTCTTGGGCAGTCTCTTTGTTTTTTAATTAGGTGGTGCTACCTTTGCTCTGATGCACAGACACCCAGGATGCCTAGTGAAATAATTTTAAGACTTTTACAAGGATATAAATCAAATCCCAGGCCTCCTCAAATTATGGAGAGAGTAGGAAGTTTGTATTTCTAAGTTCTTTACCTCGAGCCTAAAAATCATCTCGTATGAATATCGTTTGATCCCATAGCCCCCACATTGGTTTCTCTCCCCACCCATAGTGTGGCTCTTGCCTTTAGTGAGGGGCCGCGGCGTTGTTTTTCCCAGTGGCTAGGTTTTATTTGCAGTTGCATATTTTTATGTGATTGCTTACACTGTGAAGAAGTAAATTACTTTCTGGTATGCTCAATAACACTTTTTTTTTTTTTTAAATCCACAAAGATCTGTGGTTCCATAATCTTGGTGAATATACCAAGGATACCTGTTTGTTCTTATTCTGATATTGAAAATATAATAGATGGTGTGATAAGGCCGCTTCATTAATTCATTTATAAGTACTGTAATATAATATAATAGTTAATTTGTCTATACATAGCCTCCAATTATCTCCTCAATTCCTGGTAATAGCCACAACCCCATCTTTCATTTTTATTACCTCCCAGTTAATTGCACTAATAGGTTTTGCTTTTCATTTCTACATAATTTTCATTAGAAAAAGTGGCAAGTGTTAACTCTTGCTGCTTTTTAGTTACTAGCATTGCAGGCTTTTTAATCTGAGAAGAACAAGGAAAATGAATTTTTAAAACTTTCATGTAAATGTGCTTGCTAGCCTCAAAATTCCAGATGACTACTTCTAACTTTTACTTTTTTACAAAAGCAGAGGCTTATTTGGGACTAATAAATTCTTCCAGGTAAGGAATATTGGTAGCTAGAACTGCATGGTTTTTGTTTTGTTTTTGTTTTTGTGTGAAAAAAAAATACACCTCTCTTACATGAAATTTGATTTATATTTTTTAAGGAAAAAACAAAACAAAATTTTTCTAGCATTATTTACCAATGAATCACAATTTTCTCAGAACAAAGATAGCTTTCTTGTGCAATCTGAATGAACATGAGCTAATTTAATGAGTGTTGACAAGGCACTTCTTCATTTAAAAGTGATATAAACATTTTCATAAAGATGTTTGAAATCGGGGCGCCTGGGTGGCTCAGTTGGTTAAGCAACTGCCTTCGGCTCAGGTCATGATCCCGGAGACCCGGATCGAGTCCCACATCAGGCTCCCTGCTCGGCAGGAAGCCTGCTTCTCCCTCTTTCACTCCCCTTGCTGTGTTCCCTCTCTGGCTGTGTTTCTCTCTGTCAAATAAATAAAATCTTTAAAAAAAAAAAAGATGTTTGAAATAATTTTTTATTTTTAATAGTCAAATGTCTATGAGAAAGCCAACTGACACTTTAAGAAAACTCTTAACTGTGGTTAATTGCAGTATCTCCAATAATTTTCCTGAATATTCTACATATGAGATCATTGTGATATTATATATAGTTTTGACTGTACTAAATTGAATCATTTGCATATGTCACATCTTAGGTTTATGAGAATGTTTTTATTCACCCTATTTTATTTACCCTAAAAACTGGTGATTGAATAAAAGAATTACCATTGACTTAGTTCTGTGTATCTCATAATTACAGAGGACTGACATGCAGAAGTATTAGTAATACTACTGCCCAAGTAGAAAAAAATATGTTACAAATTAACACCATAGTTGTTATTTTCATCTAACTTGTAGAGTATTGTAGGACTGCTAAGAAAAGTATTCAGGATTTATATCATTTAATACTTTATTTTTTTTAAGATTTAATTTATTTATTTGAGAGAGAGAGCCAGAAAGAGAGATAGCAAGAGAAAGACAGAGAAGGAAAGAGAGAGCAGGAGCAGGGAGGCAAGGGGAAAGCAGGCTCCCCCCTGACCAGGGAGCAAAAGCAGGGCTCCCTCCCAGGACTTTGGGATCATGACCTGAGCAGAAGGCAGAGGCTTAACTGACTGCGCTACCCAGATGCCCCTCACTTAATACTTTAAAAAGGGAAAGGGAGAGATCTGAAAACCTTCTCTATATACGTTCATGTCTGGATCCCACTGAAATGACTCAGGTACCTGTAGTTACTGTGTCAGAGGGTAAACACTCCAGATATCAACTAGATGGTTTCTGTTGTTTCAAAATATCAGCTGAATTGGCAAGTGGAACAATCTTTTTCAGACACTTTAAAGTTTTCTTTCAACTAATCGTTCCGAAAATGACATTTGAATAACAAATGTAAGCATAGGGGTGCCTGAGTGGCTCCGTCCTTAAGCCTCTAATTTATGCTCAGGTTATAATCTCGGAGTCCTGGGGTCAAGCCCCATGGCGGGCTCCCCGCTCAGCAGGAAGCCTGCTTCTCCCTCTCTCACTCCCACTGCTTGTCTTCCCTCTCTAGCTGTGTTTCTCTCTGTCAAATAAATAAATAAAAATCTTTAAATAAAATAAGAAAAGAAATGTAATTATAGAATCCTATGATAAACAGCAGAGAAAGACAAGAGTGATTTAGATGGGGAAAATGTGGATCTTTTCCTGAAATAGCTGTTAAAAAAAAAAGGGGGGGATCAAATGGAAAATAGAGAAAATCTATTCCAAGTGAGAAACACAGAGGATAAAATTCTTACGTAATTAGTGGTAAGTTGTTCAAAAGGTAAAAGGCAACAAGAGTTAATAACAGATGACAAGGAATAGGGTGAAAGGGGCTGTGTTTATTTAGTTTATTTTATAGGGATGGGTAGGATTATGTACATAAAGTAGAGAAGCCAGTTGTGGTAAGTTTCTAGAAAGAACCTCCTCAGTTCACTTTTGGGAAAGCAGATGGCTGGGAACTTGCCTGTCTTTGTTTCTGGAGGGCTCATCCATAATTCACCTTTTAGGACAGATTGCTGCCAGCAGAATATATGCCTTTATTTTAGCTAATGAAAGTTTTAATTTTTGATTAATTTTCAATCTTTTTAAAAATGAGTAATAGGAAATAAGACGCTAAATCTATGATTTCATGAATATTACTGCTTTGTTTTTAAAAAGTCCATTTTAGTTTGATTTAAAGAAAAAAGTAAAATGATAATAATAATAATATAGAGTTATGGCAAAAATAATGAAAGGGGCATGCAGAAAAACAGTGTTTAAGAAATACCCATATAGTTTTATTTCATGTAGTTCACACATAACCAGCAGTATTTTTCATAGCCTGAGAACAGAAAAATATCTCAATAAAAATGCTCTTGTTTTTTAACTTTGCAAAACAATGTACTTTTTTCCCATCCTGCCCAATATAGTTATTTTGGGTTTTTTTGTTTTTGTTTTTGTTTTTTAAAGATTTTATTTATTTGACAGACAAAAACACAGCCAGAGAGGGAACACAAGCAGGGCAAGTGAGAGAGGGAGAAGCAGGCTTCCCGCCGAGCAGGGAGCCCGATGTGGGATTTGATCCCGGGTCTCTGGGATCATGACCTGAGCCGAAGGCAGTCGTCCAACCAACTGAGCCACCCAGGCACCCCAGTTATTTTGTGTTTAAGTCTTTTCAAAGTGCTTTGTCAGCTCTAGTAACAATCAGAAACTATAGTTTCATGTTTTGCAAAGGGATGAATGAGACCTAAGTATATGCATTTGTGAGTAAACTAAAAAAGTGAACTTAAGTTTTATTTTTTGACCTCTTGAGATTTTCTTTACCCATGGAAGACTTTTAAAATTTTCATTAAATATACATAATGTATCAGTTACCACCCTGAACAAAAGAAATCCCGATTTTTCAGTAAGGATATTTTTACAGTTAGTAGTAAAACATAATACTCTTAACAATTTTCTTCCTTTTTATGTTTTAAAAAATCGATTTGGGGGGAGTATATATAGTTCTAAAAATATTAACAAATTTCTAAGTTTGTGTGTCCACCACTACTGTCAGAATATAGAATAGTTCTGTCACTCCAGAATATTCCCCTCCAAATTTTTGTTCTGTATAGTGAGAATACATTGTCCTGTCATCTCTATTAAACTTGTAGCAAAAATAGGCTATACTACTATTCAATAATTCTATAATCCACCCTCTTTTCTAATATACTTAAGTTCTTCTGATTGTTAATTTTATACTTTATTGATCTATACTCCTGAACAGGGATAGTATTCATTTGTCCTCTTTACCAAATATATCAACTAATCCAACCCTAAACTATAACCTCAGGAGATTTCCTACATGACGGAGTCAGGGGATTTGTTCTTATTCATATTACATGTATTTATAAGTAATGTTTTGTTCACCATCTGCATTGTTTTTTTGAACTGCCAGTTGTCTGATGTCAATGCTGGAGATTATCTGGTCTGTCTCTCTTTTTATAGACTCTGCAGATAGTGTTCTTTCTTTTTCCAAGTATTTTTATGGCCTTATGCCATAGTTTTTCTGTGGTTGAGTACCTTAATCTTATTTTTCTGAATATGTATGGAACATGCAAACCAAAGGAAGGAAAGTCATAGGTTATAAGTCAAAAGTTTTTTTTTTTAATTTAGATTCAATTAGCCAACATACAGTACATTATTAGTTTCAGATGTAGTGTCAGTAATTCATCAGTTGTGAATAACACTCAGTACTCATCACATCACATGCCCTCTTTAATGTCCATCACCTATTTACTCCATCCCTCCATCTACCTCCCCTCCAGCAACTCTCAGTTTGCTTCCTATATTTAAGAGTCTCTCATGGTTTGTCTCCCTCTCTGATAACTTCCCATTCAGTTTTCCCTCCATTCCCCTATGATCCTCTGCACAGTTTCTTATGTTCCACATATGAGTTAGAGATCATATGATTGTCTTTCTCTGATTGACTTATTTCACGTAACAGAATACCCTCCAGTTGCATGCACATCAATGTAAATGATAAGTGTTCATCCTTTCTAATGGCTGAATAGTATTCCATTGTGTGTGTGTGTGTGTGTGTGTGTGTACACACACCACATCTTTATCCATTTCTCTTTTGATGGACATCTCAGCTCTTTCCACAGCCTGACTGTTGTAGACATTGCTGCTATGGATATTGGAGTGCAAATGCCCTTTCAGATCATTACATTTGTATCTATGGGGTAAATACCTAGTAGTGCAATTGCTGGGTCACTCTAGGGTAACTCTATTTTTAACTTCCTGAGGAACCTCCATACTGTTTTTCAGAGTGGCTGCACCAGCTTGCATTCCCGCCAGCAGTGTAAGAAGGTTCCCCTTTCTCCACATCCTCACCAACATTTGTTGTTTCTTGTCTTGTTAATTTTAGCCATTCAGACTAGTGTGAGTTGGTATCTCCTTGAGGTTTTGTTGTATTTCCCTGATGGCAAATGATGCGGAGCATTTTTTCATGTTCCTGTTAGCTATTTGGGTGTCTTCTTTGCAGAAATGGTGTCTTCTTCCCATTTCTTGACTGGATTCTTCATTTTTTGGGTGTTGAGCTTGATAAGTTCTTTATAGATCTTTATATATTATTATATATTTATCTGATATGTCATTTGTATATATCTTCTCCCATTCCATAGGCTGTCTTTTAGTTTTATTGACTGTGTCCTTTTCTGTACAGAAGATTTTTATCTTGATGAAGTTCCAGTATTTCATTTTTACTTTTGTTTCCCTTGCCTCTGTAGACATGTATAGCAAGAAGTTGTTGCAGGGCGCCTGGGTGGCTCAGTTGGTTGAGTGACTGCCTTCGGCTCAGGTCATGATCCCGGAGACCTGGGATCGAGTCCCACATTGGGCTCCCTGCTCAGTGGGAAGCCTGCTTCTCCCTCTCTCACTCCCCCTGCTTGTGTTCCCTCTCTGGCTGTGTTTCTCTCTGTCAAATAAATAAAATCTTTAAAAAAAAAAAAAAAAGAAGAAGAAGAAGTTGTTGCGGCTGAGGTCACAGAAGCTACTGCCCGTGTTCTCTAGGATTTCGTTGAATTCCTGTCTCACATTTAGGTCTTTCATCCATTTTGAGTCTATTTTTGTGTATGGTTTAAGGAAATGGTCCAGTTTCATTCTTCTGCATGTAACTGTCCAATTTTCCCAGCACCATTTATTGAAGAGACTATCCTTTTTCCATTGGATATTCTTTTGTGCTTTGTTGAAGATTAGTTGACCATAGAGTTGAGGGTCCATTACTGAGTTCTCTATTCTATTCCATTGATCTATGTGTCTGTTTTTGTGCCAATGCCATGCTGTCTTGATAATTACAGCTTTGTAATAGAGCTTGAAGTCCGGCATTATGATGCCACCAGCTTTGTTTTTGTTTTGGTTTTTTTTTTCAACATTCCTCTGGCTATTTGGGGTCTTTTCTTGTTTCATACAACCTTTGGGATTATTTGTTCCAGCTCTGTGAAAAGTGTCAATGGTATTGATAGGGATTACACTGAATGTACAGATTTCTCTGGGTGGCACCGACATTTTAACAACATTTCTTCTTTCAGTCCATGAGCATGGAATGTTTTTCCATTTCTTTGTGTCTTCCTCAATTTCTCTCATAAATGTTCTGTAGTTTTTAGAGTACATTTCCTTTATCTCTTAGGTTAGGTTTATTCCTAGGTAACCTGTGTTTTTGGTGCAAATGGGATCAGCTCCTTAACTTTCCTTTCTTCTGTCTCATTGTTAGTGTATATAAATGCAGCTGATTTCTGTGCATTGATTTTATATCCTGCCATGTTGCTGAATTGCTGTATGAGTTCTGGCAATTTTGGAGTGGAGTCTTTTGGGTTTCCACATACAGTAACATGTCATCTATGAAGAGTGAGAGTTTAACGTCTTCTTTGCCAATTTGAATGTCTTTTATTTCTTTCTGATGTTTGGTTATAAAAGAAAGAACAAGAACCATATTATCCTTTCAACTGATGCAGAAAAAGCATTTGACAAAATACAGCATTCTTTCTGGATCAAAAGTCTCCACAGTGTAAGGATAGAGGGAGCATACCTCAATATCATAAAAACCATCTATAAAAACCCACAGCAAATATCATTTTCTGTGGGAAAAACTGAGAGTTTTTCCCCTAAGATCAGGAACATGACAGGGCTGTCCACTCTCACCACTGCTGTTCAACATAGTACTAGAAGTCCTAGCCTCAGCAATCAGACAACAAAAAGTCAAAACTTTACTTGATCCAGACAAAGGTTGTATGATAATCTGATATCTGTATTTGAGTGTACAACTGTGGCATGCATTTCAAGTAAGATGAATTTCAATCTATAGTGCATGAAACATCATAAATTATTTTAAAATAATGATCAGTAGTTTCTATGTTGTGATAAAAGCCTGTCATTTATAACTGTCATAAATAAAAAATTGAGGAACTAAAATATATGTGTAGTAATTGTCACTGAGGTCATCTCAGACCATCTTACATAACATCACCTCATATAGGGAAAACATTAACAAGTGAATTTAAACCCTGACCTTTGGATCTTATGTTTTCTTATTTTATGATTTTGAGGTTTCTCAAGGTTCTTTATATAGGTATAAGATTTCTTGAGATGATATGATTCTCCTGTGATTTGGGGGGGGGAGTTATTATTTCAAACTAGCTTTTGTTCTTGTTTTTAATTCCTGGAAACAAGTACCTCACTATTTAATGAGATTCTTTATTATCCCTCTTTGGGAACTAAAAAGGTAAAATCTTTGGGAATAATACAGCTACTTTTACTTGCTCATATTTACTGTCTATTCTTAGAAGGTATACATTGACTGTTTTATCATTTGCTTTTCAGATGGATCCCGTACAAAAAGCGGTCATTAACCACACTTTTGGAGTGTCAATTCCCCCAAAGAAGAAACAAGTTATTTCTTGTAATGTCTGTCAGCTTCGCTTTAATTCGGATGTGAGTATCACCTTTTTATTGCTTTCTGTAGTCTGTCAAGCTCAAAGACTGATTGTTCTGAATATGTATATCTCTTCATATTTACATAGCCTCTAACAGCCACTCCCATTGTTGGCCCACTTACTTCAGTGGACCAGATTTCCCAGGGATTTGGATTCAGCATTAAAACTTAATTAATAGAGTGGTTAATACCAAAAATCAGGATTCCTCTACATGATCAATCTCACCCATATCATCTTATGCTTAACCTTGTCAATGATATTTACTTTTCAAAAATAGCTAAATAGAAAATATTTTTTCAAAGTTGAAAACGCATTGAATGCTGAAGAAAACTATTGCTATTCCTCTTTATAACAAGTGTTACATTTCATGTGTGTATGCCAAATCATACTAAATACCTAAAGGGATAATTTATTACACAATTTATATTTTTCCAGAACATGGAAATGCAGGGAAATTTTTGTAAATTATTTTATCTGGTCAGCGTAATCATCATGCTAAAAAAAAAAAAGATAACAAGAAAAGGGTACAAATCATTTATTTATTTTAAGATTTTATTTATTTATTTGACAGAGAGAAACACAGCTAGAGAGGGAACACAAGCAGGGGGAGTGAGAGAGGGAGAAGCAGGCTTCCTGTCAAGTAGGGAGCCCAATGCAGGGCTCGATCCTTGGACTCCAGGATCACCACCCAAGCAGAAGGCAGACGCTTAATGACTGAGCCATCCAAACACCCTCAAACCATTTATTAAAGTAGATTTTTAAAAAGATTTTATTTATTTATTTGACACAGGGAAATTTCACAAGTAGGCAGAGAGGCAGACAGAGAGAGCAGAGGAAACAGGCTCCCTGCTGAGCAGAGAGCCCAATGAGGGCCTCAATCCCAGGACCCTGGGATCATGACCTAAGCCGAAGGCAGAGGCTTTAACCCACTGAGCCACCCAGGCGCCCCTAAAGTAGATTTTTAAATGTAGGAGTAAGATAACACGTAATTAAAATAAATAATATTAAAATGTTTATAATACTCAACTACCAAGTAAAGCCAATGACCAATGCAAATCTGAATCTGGAGCTATGTATTATGTGTTATTTCCTGAGCTACACCACCCAGAAGCCATCTTCCAAAGAACATGTTACAGAATTCATACTTTTTTGAAAATACTAAAGCAATACATTCTCTTGTTTGCACATACCAGTGAATGTTTTGATAATTCTACATGGGAAACATAATGAAAATTATAGCCATTGGAAAAGAGTGTCCTTTTTAGAAAAAAACCTTGAAATCTGCTTCAGACAAAATTCCAAAATTAATTCAAATCAATTATGGATTATATATATATAACTATAAACTGAAAAGTAAAAGCTTCAGAAATAAAACACAGGAGGAAATCTATGTGATCTTGATTAGGCAAAAGATTTCTTAGGAAACAAAAAGTGTGAACTATAGGGGCACCTGGGTGGCTTAGTCTGTTAAGCATCTGACTCTTGATTTTGGCTCAAGTCATGATCCAGGGTCATGGGATCAAGACTTACATTGGGCTCTGGCTGAACATGAATGCCTGTCCTTTTCCCCCCACCCCATCAAATAAATAAATAGATAAATTAAATAAATAAATATTTTTTAAGAAGTATGAAGTATAAAAATATTGATATATTAAACATTATCAAAATTAAAAGCTTCGCTTCAGATGCTTACACTGTTAAGAAAAAGAAAAGAGAAGTGCTTGCTTCAATAGCACATATACTAAAATTACAATTATACAGAGAAAATTAGCATGGCCCCTGTGCAAGGATAACACGCAAATTCATGAAGCATTCCATATTTTTAATGGAACTAGAGGGTATTATGCTAAGCAAAAGAAGTCAATCAGAGAAAGACAATTACCATATGATCTCACTGATATGAGGAATTTGAGAAAAAAGACAGAGGATCATAGGGGAAGGGAGGGAAAAATGAAACAAGATGAAACCGGAGAGGGAGAGAAACAATTAGAGACTCAAAGAAAAAAGGGTTGCTAGAGTGGAGAGGATATGGGGAGATGGGGTGGCTGGGTGATGGACACTGGGGAGGGTATGCTCTATGGTGAGTGCTGTGAATTGTGTAAGACTGATAAATCATAGACCTGTACCCCTGAAACAAATAATACTTTATACGTTAATTTTTAAAAAATTGTACCTCAAAAAAAAAAGGAAAAGAAAAGTTATAGTCTGGGAGAAAATAATATAAAACGTATGTCTTATTAAATATTTAAATAAGTTACAACTCAATAATTGATAAGTGAGCAAATGATTTGAAGCAGTTTACCAAAGAAGAAAAATGAATGACAAATAAGTATGCAAAACGGTGTTCGATATCATTAGCCATTAAGGAAGTGCAGACCACAATTATATATCCCTCCACCTATTAAAATGATGAAAATTAAACAAATTGATAATACCAAGTGACAAGGTTGAGGGGCAACTGGAACTCTAATTCGTTGTTGGTAGAAATACAAAATGGTGTAGGGGCTTTGGAAAATAGTTTAATAGTTATTTATAAGAATTTTTAGGAAGTTATAGATACATTTTCCATTCAACCCAGCAATCCAAATTTTAGATTTTTGTCTAAGAAAAATGAAAACTTATGTTCATACATATCTGTCACTTATAGTAGCTTTATGCATAATTGCCTCAAAGTGGAATTGACCCAGATGTCTAACAATTGATGAGTGGGTCAGGAGATGAAAGTACAGTCATACAATGGAATACCGCTTAGCAATAAAAGAAATAATTGGACACAAAGACTATGTACTGTACAGTTGTGCTTATATAACTTCTGACAACTGACAAAACTGTGGGAACAAATCAGATCGGTAGTTAACAGGGACTGAGGGTGAGGTTAGGGAATCAACCACAAAGGGTGTAAGGGGTATGAGGGAGCTTTTTCAAGTGATGAAAATATTCTGTATCTTCATTTTTGTGGTGGTTACACAACTGCTTTTGTTTTTCAAAACTCATACAGCTAAATGCCTAAAAAGGAATTTTTACTATATATAAAGTACCTCAGTAACCCTGACTAGAAAAAAAAATCAGCATGATAGGAGCCCTGAAATATTTTGTAAGTAGAAGACTAATTAATGATAGAGACATAAGTACTAACTATACTGAGCTACAATATTATTACTCAATTTAAGGTATAATAATTAAAGAACTTTTACAAGAAAAGACAGAATAATAAATGCTAAAATAGATCCCAGTATGTTTAATAGTTTTGCATAGTTATTATCCCAATTTCTATAGTCACATAGCAGGTATTCTGCTCTATATTTTGTAGGAGTCCATACATTGAGAGGCCATGCAGTATAGAAGTATAGAATCCTGGATTAAGAGTCTTTGAAGGTGATTTAAATCCTAATTTTGAATTTGATAAATCACTTCACCACCATGGGCCTCAGTTTCCTCTTCTGTTATAACCTAAAATAGACTACATGATCTTTGAGAAGACCATTACAGTTCTATGATTCAAAATCATTTCCATGGCATTTCTGTTGGGAAGTCAGGATATACAGCAATTGCACTACTAGGTATTTACCCCAAAGAGACAAATGTAGCAATCCAAAGGGGCACTTGCACCCAGTGTTTATAGCAGCAATGTCCACAATAGCCAAGCTACAGAAAGGGACCAGATGTCCATTGACAAATGAATAGATACAGAAGATATGGAACACACACACACACACACACACACACACACACACACACACACACTGGAATACTACTCAGCCATCAAAAAGATGAAATCTTGCCATTTCTAACAATATGGATAGAATTAGAGGGTATTATGGTAAGTGAAATAAGTCCATCAGAGAAAGATAATTATCATATGATCTCACCGGTATGTGGAATTTAAACAAAACAGTTTTTTTGTGGAAAAAAACAAAACAGGATCATAGGGGAAGAGAGGAAAAAAATAGAACAAGACAAAATCAGAGAGGGAGAAAAACCATAACAGACTCTTAATCATAGGAAACAA
This sequence comes from Spilogale gracilis, assembly GCA_004023965.1. Lineage (NCBI taxonomy): Eukaryota > Metazoa > Chordata > Mammalia > Carnivora > Mephitidae > Spilogale > Spilogale gracilis. Next base: position 60,253 of record PITA01010196.1, read on the forward strand.
ACTGAGGGTTCCTGGGAGCAGGGGAATGTGGTAACGGGGGAATGGACATTAAGGAGGGCACAGGATGTGATGAACATTGAGTGTTATATAAGATTGATGACCTCTACCTCTGAAACTAATAAACATCATATGTTAATTGAATTTAAATATAAAAATAAATAAGTAAATAAAGGACAGGTTATGAATAGCCCCACCCTACAGGTGGAACAACTAATACCCAAAAGAATGACTAAGAGTTTTGTTTTTCATTTGTGTCATGGATTGGGTCATGGGGAGGTGTGCCGACCTTCTGTCTGTGCCCCAGAATTGCCCTGGGAGTATGTTCACCTTTGACTTGAGCTTCGTTTGATGTCAGTGATTTTCTTTGTATTTGCTAATAGGGACAGGGAGAAATGTACACAGGTAAGCATGTGGCCACCAGCTTCCTTGTCGCTGCTAAAAAGTTCTGTTGATAATGGAGAAAGAAATTAAATTTCTGAGTCATGCTTATTTAGACTCTGGGCAGTAAAGCCACAAAGTCTGGATGGCAAATTCACAAGTGTGATATATACATGTTCTGAGTGTTTAGTAATGGTGCTATAATCTGCATAGCTGAGCTCTGAAACTGAGCATTTTTTTAATTTGGGGGAGAGTTTATTATTTTATAATTACCCTATTTACATTTTAATGTAAGAATTAAGAAGATGCTCATCCTTATTTTCTTTAATAACATTTCTAAATCAGCCTGAGACTGAATTGGCTTCACTCTTCAGTGTAGAAAATATGTTTATTGAAAAATCTGGAAGGCAGATTTGCACAGTAAACAGACTGCATTCCCAGTTCTCCATTAGCCATGTAAAATGTACCAGGGTTGGCTTCATGCATTAAAATTCAAAGTGACCTAATTTAAGTGTCCCATAGCCCCCTTTGTCCATCTTTTATCGTCTCAGTAGAACTTCACTGTTGGAAAGCAAAAGGCTACAATTTTATTTACACAATATACTGTTATGCAAATGAGCAAGCATTAATCACAAACATTTCCCAAATGAACCTTCACAAATTAACACCATTAACTTTGCCAGAGGCAAGCACTGCAGTCCAGGAATAATATGTCTTTCCAACTGAGTCCCAGACATTTGCACAAATTTGTGCAGCACCCAAATTTCTAGTTTCTTCTTGGCCACCTTCTTTTCCCTAACAGGGCTTAAACTCAGCACTGAGTAAGGTTGTCCCAAGCCTGAATGCTCCTTTCTTCTCCAACAAGTGAGTACACTGACAACTATGATGGGGTTGATAAGCCTAAATCTGAATCTTTACCCTTTTCCTGGGAAATACATTTTTAGAGTTAAGCCTTGCCAGGGAAATAGGTCTTTATCCTATTCTGTACTTGGCTTTAAAAAAGACTCTCAAAATTACGGAGTTTTCCGTTTTCACACAAAAATACCAAAACCAAGAACTAACGTAGATTTTTTTTTTTTTAAGATTTTATTTACTTATTTGACAGAGAGAAACATAGCTAGAAAGGGAACACAAGCAGAGGGAGTGAGAGGGAGAAGCAGGCTTCCCGCTGAGCAGGGTGGGGCTCGATCCCAGGACTCCAGGACCATGACATGAGCCGAAGGTAGTCGCTTAATGACTGAGCCACCCAGGCACCCCGAATGTAGATTTTAAAATATATTTTGAGGCTAATGTTTCTCTTTGTGGCTAGGTTAAAACAAGTTGGCAGATCCCAAATACTTTCTGATTTGTATATTAATTTCAATTCTTTGGATGATAATAGAAGAAGGATAAAGGAAACTGATACTTAAACAGATCCTATACAAAATCACAGCAACTTGATTTAAAAATAGAGATGATCTCCTATTATTATTATTATTACCTCAGAACACGGTTAATCATAAATGCCCTTAATATACCACTAGGTCCTTTATGCTTCTTAGGCAAATCAAAACGCGAGCATAATGATCTTTTTAATCAAGTTTTATGTACTCTAATTTAGGAATTGATCCTGAAATTTTGATACTCAGCATTAATACCACAATTGGTTAAGCAGGAGATGCAGTGTCCCTAATTGCTGACCCCATAGGATTTCAGCAGTCATTTGGTGCTAACCCATTTGATGTTTCAGAATTTAGGAGTATTACCTTTTAAGAGCACTATAAACTTTGAATCACTTATAGTTCGCATTTCTTTATTTTATATTAGGTGGTGGTTTCTCTATGCTTCTAATTTCATTTTGCTGTTCTTTGTCTTTGTTTTGGTTTTTGGACATTGGTTATCTAAATACCTCTACCTCTCATTTTAGCCCCCTGTTCTTTTTGCTATATTCTGTTTCCTCATGCCTCAAGGCTTAAACAAATGACCTCATGTCATTTCATTGATTTCAGTTGGACTATGTACAAATGGACAGGAAACTAAGGGTTTGCTTGGAAGTTAAAATGTCAGGTTGACCAACCAGTTGTGTGAACATTCAGGTGACAGTCCTATTCCTGATTGAAAATCTGCCTGAAATTTCAGGGTGTGCCATCATTCAGGGATTCCCCTGAATTTCCCCAAAACTGCACTCATTGTGTGATGGGTGCACAGCTGGGCATTCCCTTGGCCTTCCTCATCCTTGTTTTCTTAGCAATTTTCCTGTGGATAAGGTAATTTAAGTAAGCCCTCCTGGTTCTTCTGAACTAACTCATTCTCTCTCTCTCTCTCTCTCTCTCTCTCTCTCTCTATCTCTCTCTATCTCTATCTCTATCTCTATCTCTTTCTCCCTTCCTCTTTTTTATTTTAATCTAATGCCCACTTCCTGATTTCTTCAGCAGTTCACAGAGTGCAGTACAAATTCTCCATCTTGCATAAACAAACTGCCCCCATCTGCCATCTGCCACTTCAGAGGCTTTTGCGCCTCAGTGGTGCTAGCGGCCACGCTGTCCTCCATCAGCCAGCAGAGATTTCAGCAGTCATGAGATTAGGGAGAGAGCTACAACCCAGGGCTCACACAAACACACTTTCCATGTGCTTTTGGCTGACCCTGCATCCCCTTTGGCCACCAGGCCTACCTCCACTTCTCCACCAGCTGCCATGGGTTAGCAGGTCCCTGCAGCACCTGCCCTTTCTTCCCAGGGAAGGGCTGAGCAGCCAGGAAACAGGACCCAGTCAACTCTGCATTCGAAGATGTCCCTTGCAGCAAAAGCAGAAGCACTTGAGCCACAAGGGCAGCAAGTCTCTTTTTCTGGAGGGTCAAGCTTGGGAGTCGCCATATCAGTCTTCCAGGGGATGCCACTTATTGCCATTGGCTGCCTGGTGCTTGCTTTTTACTCCAGAAATTCTGTCCATGAGTTATCAGTGTTTCCCTTTGCCCGTCAAAACACATTCTCTTCAACTAAACAACTGCATTCCTCCCTCCTTTGTTCTCTGTCTTCTTTCACCCCACCACTCTTCAACCTCTTCTCTTCCTCCCCTTCTGCCTCTTTCTCGGGCACAGAAGTACAACAGATACGATGTTTTTCCTATCATTGGGACATCCATAGTGCTTTCATGAAGCTTGAGGTTTATAACTGGGTTCATTGCTTTAAATCCAGAGGTACTTCCCTTGAAACATTCTCTAGAAGGTAAAAACAAAAACAAAACAAAATAAATACATTGAACATATTATTTGAAACTCTGAGCAGCATACTATATAAAAAATCAGCTTGTATCAGTTTGTCCTGTGTTTCCTGAAGTCCCAGATACTGCATTTTGTAGTGCATTCCTCCAACTCATATCTCAAGGAAAACTTTGAACATTCTTGTTTCGGTATTTGACCATCCCTACATCACCATGGCCCCATACATCCAACAACCTGTATGGATTCTCCAGATCAACTGTTAACTGTTCTCCCCTCCAGCATAAATAGACAACTATTACCTGCCACCCATACAGATCTGCTCTGTTTCGCTTAAAGCCTGCCAGATAGGGCACTTGGGTGGCTCAGTTGGTTAAGCATCTGCCTTTGGCTTAGGTCCTGATCCTACAGTCCTGGGGTCGAGTACTGCATCTGGTTTCTTGCTCAGCATGGAGCCTCCTTCTCCCTCTGCCTACCACTCCCCCTGCTTGTGCTCTCTCTTTCACTCTCTTTCTGACAAATAAACAAAATCTTTAAAAAAATAAAAAAAGGCCTTCCAGATAGCAGCTTTCTTAGTCTATTCTTTTATTCTATGTTTATATTTATAAATCATATATAAATTGTATTGTATAATTATATATAATGATATATATCTTTATGTATGTATATGTATGTATCTTTATGTATACTGTGTATAATTTTATATATATATATATACACACACAATTTGTCGAGTTCCTATTTTAAAGAATTGATGCTGATAACACATGAGGGGCAGTGTTTACAAGAATTGGTGCCTCAGTGGCTAGGTTTTGCCTGTTTTAATGGTGGCCTCCCATTCAGAAATGAAATAAGCCATGGGAGTTGATCACTGAGAAGTGAGTTTATGATGAAAGGGTTTGGGGAAAACCATACTTAAACTGAATTCTGCAGCTGAGGAGTAAATAAAGAGATGCCAAGTGATAATAATCTCATTGCTGGGCTGGGACCCAAAAAGCTAGTTGCAGAGTTTACAACTCTCTGCTATCAAGCAGTACAAATTATTAAGTAAATGAATAATTTTATAAGTTAGAAAAACCAACTGATTCTGTCAAGTTAAAAGTCACTGGAGATAGAAGGAATCAATAGCATCAAATGGAAATCTAGAAAATGATAGCCTGATTTTGTCAAGCATTTTACATTTTTCCCATAAATAAGACTATTTATATTGATTCTTAGGTTGGAGGGTAGTGAGCAGATAGGAGGTAATTAAAAGTATAAATCTCAGGAGCTTGGGGAGGTAATTCTCTGCTTTGCAGACAGAGCTGACAAATGATGAACATTTTTTGCTTCAACATGACAGAAATATAGTGTGTTTCTAGGGAAAAGGAACATGCTGAGCTCAAAGTTGTCTTCAATAACTGTTTAACAAAGCTCTTAACAAGGTGTGGTCATCTTTTTTGAAGTATATAGTAGTTACTTATTAAATTAAAAAAAAAACTTGCCTCCAGAGTAGCAGATAATATTACAAAAATGCCAGTCTTTTTCAGCACACTCTGTATTTGGATAATTTTAAATTCATCACTGAAGGAAAGACTAGGATAAAAGCGAAGTTTCTTTAAAAGGTAAGCATTAGGGGAGCCAGGTGGCTTAGTCAGTTAAGTGTCCAACCCTTGATTTCGGCTCAGGTCATGATCTCAGGGTCCTGGTATCGAGCCACATGTAGGGAGAGTTCGTTTGTCCCTCCCCCTCTCCCCTGCTTGGGTATGCTCTCTCTTTCAAATGAATAAATAAATAATTTAAAAAAAAACAGGTGAGCGTTATGACTTAAAAAGATTCATCAGATCCTATATTTAACTAATGAGGAAATTATGCAACACAAATAATTTAGTATTTTATGAGTTTGCTTAAAATACGTAGATGCCTCACATGCTACTTTAGGTATTCATCCATGTTTAATAATATTCAAAGTGAGGATGATCAACCAATATGATGCTGTAAAGAATAATAGCAAGTATGAATGTTCCAAGGAAAGTACCAATAACCTCCCCCACGTATCAGAATACATTCATAACAAAAACCTTTCAGGATCTACAATTCACTATCAATAGTACAAGTTTTGGTATGTTTTCATTAAATACAGGTTTGCTTAACACTTGATATAGTTTAAGGATTTTATTTATTTGAGAGGGGGAGGAGAGAGAGAGAGAAAGAGAGAGAGAGAGTGGCAGAGGAGAAGGGGTGGGGAAGCAGAGGGAAAGGGAGAGAAATCCAAGCCGACTTCATTGAGAACGGAGCCTGACAAGGGGCTTGATCCCAGGACCTGAGTTCATGACCTGAGCCAAAACCAAGAGTTGGATGCTCAAACAACTCAATCACCCAGACTCCCCTACTGAGCAAATATTGATAACACCTTTAAGAAAACAATGCAGGACTTCTTTTTTCCTATGTGAAATTCTTGTGTTAGTAATTCTTGTAGGCAAAAGTAAAAGAATCCTGAATGCATTTTCAAGTCATTTTGTTGGTTATTTTTGTCACCTAAGAGTTCTATTGCCATTTGGGGATTGAGGAAGATTGTTGAAGGCTTTGTACTTTCCTTCTTTACTTGGTATGGATTTCTTTAGTTAAGATTATCTGTGGAGGAGTGACTGGGTGGCTCAGTTGTTAAGTGTCTGCGTTCGGCTCAGGTCATGATCCTAGGTTCCTGGGATCGAGCCGCGCATCAGGGTCCCTGCTTGGCAGGGAGTCTGCTTCTTTCTCTCCTACTTCCCCTCCTTATGTTCCCTTTCTTGTTTTGTCTCTTTGTCAAACAAATAAATAAAATATTAAAAAAAAAAAAGATTGGTTGTGAAATCCTTAACAGTAAGATAGTTTCACTCAATGTTTGTGGTTTGGTGTTCTTCAGTGAAAAACTTATTTAACATATAATTAGAAATCAGGTAGAATTTAGAGGCTGAAGTCCTATAGGTTTGCTAAATAACTAGCTGCTGGTTTAAAGTTTATATTCAGGCTTTATGTAGGACATGTTTGGTTTCCCATAGCTTGTTTTATATTCTGTATGCCTGTGTGGGCAACTGGCTATAATTTTCACAACCTTTACAGCAAGAAAAAAGTACCACTTATATAAGACAAAAGCAAAACAAGCTGGATGCAACAAAAAGTAAATTTGTCTATCCATTGCTTTCAAGCAAGTGGCTGTTTTAATACAATTCAGAATATCCTGGAAAAGAGATAATTTTTAGCTTCTTTCATCTCTCAAGCAGAAATTTGAATAAAATGTGACATGATTTGCTCGAGAGGCCAGAGAACTTTAGATATGGTGGGTCAGCATAAAGATCAGTTTTGAGGGGAAACCTGAATTTTATGATACATCTCAGATTGAGGAAGGGTGGATTAAACAATATATGAGGAAGCATTGCTTTAGCCAATTGTTAAAATTTCAAGATAGGGATCTTTGTTGGAAAAAATAGTATTGTTGGTTAATGTGACTTCTTCAAGGAAAGTAAAGAAGCAGTGAACTTAGCCTGCGACAGAAGAGTGTCAAAATAGTTCCTGCCCAGAAAGCAGGATTCAAGAAATAGGAGACCATTTCCCCATCCTCGTTGACCCAATTATCTTGCTAGGGAAACAAAACAAATACATTTAGAAACACATAAACTGTATAATGTGTTTTTTGTGTTTTTTTTTTTTTAAAGATTTTATTTATATATTTAACAGAGAGAAACACAGCAAGAGAGGGAACACAAGCAAGGGGAGTGAGAGAGGGAGAAGCAGGTTTCCTGCTGAGCACATGCGGGGCTCGATTCCAGGCCTCTGGGATCATGATGTGAGCTGAAGGCAGACGCTTAACAAGTGAGCCACCCAGGTGCCCCTAAACTGTATAATGTTAACTGTAAGGTAATGTAAATCTAGAAAAGGAGTCAGCACATAGGCTGGAATAATCACAATCAGAAAACTAGCATTTGATGGATGCCTGTTTCTCTGCCAGGTTCTATAGTAGACACTCTCCACATATATTATTATCTCCGTATTTGCACAGAGAATCATGGACAAGATGAAACTATGGAAAGCTTAAGAGAGGGACATCTGGGTGGCTCAGCTGGTTAAGCATCTGTCTTTGGCTCGTGTCATGATCTCAGGGTCCTGGGATCCAACCCCACATCGAGTCCTGTCTTGGGCTCCCTGCTTAGTGGAGAGTCTGCTTCTCCCTCTGCCTCTGCCCTCCCCCTGCTTGTGCGCCCGTTCAGTCGCTCCACGCTCACTCTCTCTCAAATAAATAGATAAAATCTTAAAAAAGAAAAGAAAAGCTTGTGAAATGGTCAGGATGAGGGAGAGAAAATTGAAGAATTATAAAATACTAGAACTGAAACAGATGGGGCTTCTTAAGGATGTATAGGCCACAGGGGGTCCATGAACCCTCTAAAATTATGCAAAGTTTTGCCTATCTTCATACATGAAACCACAATTATTTAACATGATGATTAAGATGATTGACTCTTTCATTCTTGCAAAGTGAAAGTTCCACAACTGCCTTTGGCAAAATGTTCCCGGATTTAGTGATTTTTAGTGGCTAGCATTTCATCATAACCTAAATCTTGAAAGAAAGAAGAAAGAATAGGAAGTAAGGAAAGAGAGAAAAGAAAAGGAACAGAAAGGGAAGGGAAGGTAAAAGAAGGAAGAGAAGACAAGAGAAAGAGAAGTAAATGATAGAGAAGAGAAATGAAAGGAAAACTTGGTCTTTTTTTTCTCTTTCTTTCTTCAGTTCTGTCTTCTAGGGCACATGGAGAGAAAATGTTGTATTCACTACTCAGAGAACAATTCTGATGAAAAAGAACTCCCAAGAAAAAGTCACTTTGTTAAGGTTACAACTTTTGGGAGCAGAGAATATGATTTGACTCTTACTAATTTGTATTTCCTTCAGATAGAAGTGTATTTTAGCTTTTTTTAAATGACTTTTATTTATTTATTTGAGAGAGAGAGAGTGACACGAGTGGAGTGGGTGTGGAGGGCAGAGAGAGAGGGAGAAGCAGGCTTCCCACTGAGCAGGGAGCCCAATACCGGGCTTGATCCCAGGACCCTAGGATCTATAGTAGACACTCTCCACATATATAACTATCTGAACACAGATAGTTAATGACTGAGCCACCCAGATGCCCCTATTTTAGCCCTTAAAAATAAAACCATATACTTTATCAGTGGTATTACCTAACACATCTGACACTAGAAGCAGATTGTTTTAACATCCCCTCTATAGAACAATTTCAGAAAAAAAATTATTAATTTATATAAATGGTAATAAAAGCCAAGGGATCCAGGGTAGCTTGGTCAGTTAAGCATCTGCCTTCAGCTCAGGTCATGATCTCAAGGTCCTGGGATGGAGCCCCCAATCACTGGGCTCCCTGCTCAGCAGGGAGTCTGCTTCTCCCTTACCCTCTACTCCTCCCCCTTGCTAAGCTCTGTCTCTCTCTCACTTGTTCTCTCTTTCTCTCTCTCTCTCTCCTCCTCTCTCCCTCCAGTAAATAAAATATTTTAAAATAATGATAATAAAAATTTAAAATAAATAAAAGCCAGAAAAGAAACTCTGAATTTTTAAAGTTTTAATGTGTTACTAGACCACTTAATATTACAGTACAAAAAAGAAAAAAGGATTGATTCTTTTTACTTATGTTAATATATTTTTAAACAAGAAAAAACTTAAACCTACATATTGTTCTGTCACAGTAATGAATAATATTATAGTAACAAATAAATGAATTATAATAAAATCAAAATTACATAACAGATGCAATTTATGTATGTCGTAAATTATATGTTTATGTTCTTCAGTGCTTGGTTTTAAAGTATGTAACTTTAAAAGAAGCATAAATTTCAATTTGAAAACTATTAACCAATAAAATCAGTAAAATATGTCATGTATAAGCTAAAATTCATATTCACCAAACAAGAATAATGCACCCCACAGTAGGTACTGTCTCACTCCTAAATTTTATAAAGATATTTATTTATTTGACCGAGAGAAACACAGCTAGAGAGGGAACACAAGCAGGAGGAGTGAGAGGGAGAAGCAGGCTTCCCACGGGGGAGGGAGCCCAAACCGAGGCTCAATCCTAGGACCCCAGGATCATGACCTGAGCCGAAGGCAGAGGCTTACCCACTGAGCCACCCAGGCTCACCTCACTCTTAACTTTTAAACACAAATAAAAATTCTAAGCAGTCATGTAAGATGAGAGAATTGAAGTATGTCAAGTTCTAGTTTTTGGTCTTCACCATCACTGTGCTAGCATTGTTTATTTCACATCAACTGTTGAATTGCCAGGATACGAGCTGCATAGGGTTTACAAACTTGAACTGCATCTGAAATAAACCTCAGTGATTTTTAGCATTAGGAACTTACTTTCCAAATAATCGGTTAACAGAGTTATTGTGCACTGGAAGTTCAATTCTTTCGCTGCAGGTTCTCCACATTAACTTCCATGTAGTTAATTAAAAGAGAAGTGACAAAAATGCGCTCATTTTCTTTGCATATATATTATTAAAATTTATCCATTACCACAGCAATTGTTTAGAATATAGATGAACAAATTTTATCTTCAGCAAGATTATTTTATAACTACATCTAGAATTGCCAGCACGTATTGATATTTAATCAGAAGGAGGAGGTCTTCATTTGATTACGGCCACTCTTAATAACCTACATCTCTACTATATTAGTCACTTAGCCAGAAAGTTTTATTATTACTTTTAAATTATTTACAGACATGACAATCCCTTATTTCCCGGATCTGAGGTAGGCAGCCTCATTTTCCGTGTATCTGTGATATTTGTTATTCAATTTATAGTTCTAGTTCTGTTTTAAATGCATGTTACACTCAACATGCAAAAATGTGTAGTTCAGGCTTAAAATTAGCAAGTAGTTTTCTTTTTATCTTTGATCTTGCCCACTGAGTGTCCTCTGAAATGTAACTTTCATTATTTCTGACCTATGAGCTTGAGGTGATTACCTGGTTTTTGCTCTAGAAAGAAGTATCACTGTGTATTATTTGAGAGACACCTATGGAATATTTTAGGCGATGATTTATTTGTTTATGTCATGACGTTTTATTGGCTTTTTTTATATTATTCATGAGGAATGGAAAAGGATCGATTCACTAATTGTTATAGTTTTGTAATTTAAATTGTTTAAAGCAATAAAATGCCCTACATGCACTTTTATTTATTTTTTTTAAAGATTTTTTATTTATTTGACAGAGAGAAATACAGCCAGAGAGGAAACACAAGAAGGGGGGGATGAGAGAGAGAAGCAGGCTTCCTGCCGAGCAGGGAGCCCGATGTGGGACTCGATGTGGGACTCGATCCCGGGTCTCCGGGATCATGACCTGAGCCGACGGCAGTCGCCCAACCAACTGAGCCACCTAGGCACCCCCTATATGCACTTTTAAACTAAAAATATCAATAATCTCCTTTTATGATTTAATTTATACATTTACACAGATGGTCATAGAAGAGAGTGTTCATTAACATCTGTAAATGCTGAGAAAATGATGAATATCTATATTTATAAAATGCCAGAGTGAAATTACCAAGTGTGCAGATGTAGATAAAGAATAAACAATTTGAATATCTGAAAGACATTCTCTTCAAGCTAGTTTTCAGAAGATCTAAACATTGAGTAATTGTATTCTGCATAAATTTCCATTTTTATTGGTGTAATAAATTCTTATTAATTTGGACTACATTAATTAGAAATTTGTGATAATTCAGGTATAAGCTGAATTACACTTTTGTTTGGTTCAAATTTGTTCTTCAAAGATAATGCAAATGAGTGTTGCAAAGGAGATTGAAGCATAGAGATTTAGAATACCAATGGAACCAATTTTTTTCAGGCTTACTTAAGCACTCTAAGGGTACTCATTAAGATATAAACAGTGATATCATTTAAAATAATTCTTACATATTTTAACAAATTACCTAAGAATGTCTAGTAGCTAATAGTTACCAACTAACAGCATTTCTTCAAAAATGTTCTACTTTTTCAACTTTTTTCTTACCATTTCGTTATGCCCATCACCGAAATTATTCTACTTTATTGAGTTTTTTTTGAAATTATAACCATTTAGTAATAGCTAATATTATTCTCTTTCATAAAGCAAATGAATGTATTTGTGACTTGATTGACATTTTTCTGAAAGTCTCTCAGAAGATTGTGAGATTGGTGGGGCCGGGGGCGGGGGGGTAGCTGAGCATGGAGTCTAAGGTAGTGCTTGATTCCGCCACCCTGAGATCATGACCTGAGCTAAAATCAAGAGTCAGACACCTAAGCAACTGAGCCACCCCTCTCTGAAACTCTTTTGAGTCAAGCGTTTTAACTTAGATAATATCCACATTTTATGTTCTGGCCAAAGAGACATTGCTTTGAGGGATGTTTATCCAATTTAGTTATCTGCACTGATCAAGTTAACAGAATGATCAATGATTCACTGATTCTGTGTTCTGACCTGAGGCTATCTTGATAGGCAAATGAGAAAATCACTGCATTTAAGAATTATTTTGCCAATAACTGAGTGATTAGTCTGTTATGAAGTTGCTCATTCCACATGGAGACTAGTCAAGAAGTCAGACGCCCAAAATCATACCAGCTGGTGACCCCCTCTTCAATCCACTGTTCTGAATCACAGGCGGAAGTCAGTCAGGAAATCTGGAGGAAGTATGAGGTACTCATTTGATTATGGCACCTCTTCACACCAAACTCTTCACTCTGTTAGTCACCTAGAATTCTTAAAATTCAGGTTTCTAACTAGTTATGCCCATTTCTAGTCTAACTCTGACCACTTGCCCCTTTGCTCATCTAGCTGAAGCCACAATGGCTTCCCTTTATTTCTGTAAACCTACCAAGCTGCTTCTGCTCCTCCCACTTTGGTCTAGTCTGTACTCTTTCAGATATCATCTAAAGGTCTCCCCCTCAGAGAAGCTTTTCTAGACTCCCTGGTCTGAACTAGCCCCATTACCAGGAATAATTTTATTACACCCACTAATTTTTCTTTATTAAATGTCTCACAGTTGGTAAAGAGATTTTTATTTATGTGACTATTTGTTTAATGACTGTTTCTAGTGTGTGTGTGTGTGTGTGTGTGTGTGTGTGCGCACACACACTTGTTGGCCCCATAAGGACAGGGAATGAGTATGTTTCGTGTATTGCTGCCTCCCTGGTGCCTGGCAGGGAGAGTGTGTATATTTTTCTTGAATTAATAAGTGGTCTTAAAGTGGATTTTTTTCTCTTTTATTTATGACACCCAAGGATTGGTTGAGAATTACTGAATCCACTCTCTACAATGAAAACTATACCTTACATGACCTTAAAGGGCACATGCCCAGAACTATTTTTGCCTTTAGATTATCCCGAGGAAATGAAGGTCTTTTTTTTTTTTTTTTTTTTTTTTT
>PITA01010197.1:0-35258 GCA_004023965.1 Spilogale gracilis
GAGCCCTCTGCATCACACGCTGTCAACTCAGCTTGGGTCTTCTTCAGACTTGTGTGCCATGCAATCAGAACAGTTCCGAGGTCCTTCCCCTGCACTCTAGGCTGAGGCAGGCTGGAAAAAGCTGTTCACCATTATTAAGGAGGATGAGGAAGCCGCGGGCAGAAGGCGGGTGGGTGCAGCTGGAAACTCCCTGGTCAGCAGCTCTCCTGCTCGTGCTTTCAGAGCTAGATGGCAAGGCTGATAAGAAGCACAGAAGTAACTCTTCTGGAATGATCCCAGAAAAACAAGTTCACAGCCGTTTCTTTTGTTGACTTCTTTGGCTCTTTTGGAAAGAACTGAAGTCACCCCCCAGAAGTCCCAGGGCCTGAGCCTGCACTATCCCTTCCTCGCTGTGTCATCTTGGGCGAGTCACACAACTTCTCAGTGCTCAGCAATCTCATTTGGAAAAATAAAGATAATTAGCAGTTGCCTGCCAGAAGGCAAGATGCCAGGCCAGATGATCTGGCTCAGGCCCTCCCAGCTCTAAGGTCTATGATTGTGTGATGTTTACAGACAGTGAAATGCACAAGGCCAGGAGTTTAGAGATGTGTGCAGGGAACAGATGTGTTCAGTCACCCTCCTGCACCTTCTCAGAGTGGAACTTCTTATGAGATCTTCAACAAAAAGAGAAAAGCCCTATCTTGGTTCTTTATTCTGTGCAGAGTAGTGGAATACAAAACAACAGGAAAACATTCCACTTCAAATTCAACTGGAACTGGGTTTGAATTTTTGGTTCCAATGTTTCTAGAAATAATTGAGCTGATTATTTACCCTTAAGTCTCCATGGACTCATCTGTAAAATGGGCATACAGTAAGAGAAAGATACCTGGGTGGCTAAGATGAAACACGGTGATGACCATAAAACTCCAGCTCTATCGGCCATGGTCCACTCACAAAGCAGAGATCACTCTAGCTGTTTAAACAGTGGGGATTTAATACAGAGGGTCAATTATCCTAGTGATGGAAGAGCATCTGCCTTCCCCTAGCCCCAACCTCTGCTCAGGCTCCAGATATCCAAACCCCAGCCTTGTTTGAGCACTGCAGAACCCTCAAGACCTGGGAGAACAAAACTTGGGCAGGAAGCAAAATAATAATAATAATAATACAATATTCCCTAATGAGTCAAACCCCTTTTCCCTTCTTCCAGTATCTACGAGGGAAAGATCTCCCTAGGAAACAGCCACTTTTTCTCACTATGGTGGGGCAGTGGAATGGCTCATTTGCCTGATTTTGGTAGGAACAACTGAGTATGCTGAGTTCAGCTCAGCTCCGTCCTTCTCATCATGGGCATGAGATGCCCTCAGGAAACTGGCATTCCCAGTTATTCCAGCAAGCACTGGTGGGGTCTAGCAATATCCTATGATGACCAGATTGATTCTCTGGGTTATAATGATAGGTTGTTTGCCTCTCTTGGCCAAGCCTAGTGTCAGTCCAGTAGAGATAAAGAGGAGACATAGCTTCCATTTTTGACTCCTTTATTTCTCAATTTATTCAAAATTCAGGGAGGGAATAAAGGTAGGACCCCTTAGAAGCCCCCAACAATTAACGCTGTCCTGGTCTTTCTGTAAGGCTGCATAGCTGCACACATCACCATTAATAAGAGTTATCACTAAACAGTTAGGATTATAATTATTTGTGTCATCAAAAGAAGATATTTATCACCAAAGTTCATCTTTTTGTTTACCAGTGGATCTATCCTCCAACTCTTGTTGTTGTCAGGGTCACCTGGAGAATTTGTTTAAAATGCAGATGCCCTCACTCCAACCCCTGGAATTTTGAGTCAGTAATTGTGCCTTTTATAAGCACCTCAAAGTATTCCCACACTTTGGGAAGCAAGGTGTAAAACTAGTATTTCTCAACCTTGGCTGCACACTGGAATAACCTGAAAAGCTTTCTTAAAATACTGATCACCGCTTTCCCACTCCCCAAAATTCAAATTTAACTGGTTAGAGATGAAGCCTGACTATCTGGGCCTTTAAAAGCTCTTGAGGTAATTCTAACGTGCAGCCTGGGTGAGATCCACAAGTATATCCCTTCAAAAGAAATCTTCCATAAAGCATTTATTGTTGCTGATGGCAGGAAAACCTTTCTGTTCACCGGGTGCTTCCCAGTCTGTGGAATTTCCTTGTCTTTGCAGGGGTCAACATGGTAGCTGAAGGCATCTTTTGGAAATGCAGACTAGAATCCCAAAGTCATAGGCCAGCATCAAAGCTCATTACTGCAAGACAGCCCAGCTCTGTATCCCACCTTGCTCCATCATGATTTGATCTCACACTTTCAAATGAAGTACAATTGACTTTAACTAGATCTATTTAACTAGACCTATTGGTGTTATTACCATTGCAATCCTATTGATTGCTGTGCTGCTCTTAACAACACACTCCAATTTTATAATCCTTACTCATTCTTGCATGACTACATGTGTATAAACAAGCCCTGGTATTTAAACTGACACACATGTTGGGGTGAGAAGGATCATCTTCAACTGTCGAATTTGCCTGTGAAATGAATCCGAAACAGTAAATTCCTCCCCTTTAGGGATTCTTCTTTTGTAATTCTAGATTTTCCTTCTGGGGGATTGCACGAGTAAGATAAGACTCTGAGACCCAGTGTAATGGAAGTCAGTTCCCGTATTGTAGGGACTGCTCCATTTAAAAAATGAGATATAGAAGGAGCAGAGCTATAAATTAAATTGTCTAAAATCTCAGCTGGTTATGCACAGAACAATGAGCAGATCACACTCTTTCTTGATCCCTCCCTGGACCCAGCTTATACAGTGCCTTCTTTAGTCATAGGAGCTGGTCTCTAACTTTCACCATGAGGAACCCAAGAGAAGGAAGGAAATCTAGGACTCATAGGCTGTGTTCCAGAGTAGAACGATGATGAGAAGAAAAAGGAGACTCAAGGTGGAAGCCAGGAAAGGTCTAAAAGTGGAAGAAAAAACAAATAAATACAAATAAACATGGAAGAAAACAAAGAAAGCTATTTGCATCTTGTTATATTGAGACAAATGTGGTTAAGCTTGACAGAGATACCCGCCAATGTATGGGTCAAATAGATCAACTCAGTAGGATTTTCAAAATATGATCTCGAAACCTGGGGGAGGAGCATCAAGCAAAGGGGCTGTAGCTCTTGGTGAGGGGTATGGGAAGGGCTGAAGGAACCATACAGATCATCCAATTTCTAGAAAAGAAGGGAAGGTGTTATCGTTTGATAAGGGATGATGTCACCTAAAGTTTATCATCAGAAAGCTCTCTTCAGATATGGAAGCAGAACAGACAACAAAAAGTAAATGACTCAAAGCAAGATGTAGATAAGCAGTTATGGGGAAAAAGAGCTCTGCAGTGCTTCCAAGAAGAAGTTTAAAGACCAAGACTGTAGCCTAAAATCCACTTCCTTTTTTGACTCAGCCCCTGCCTAGTTCCTTAGTCTCCTGTTCTGACACTCCACAAGTCAAATTCTCTCTGCAGCTATGGACTCGGACTGAACACCTGAAATGAAGCAAAAGAGTCAGGTGGTTTCAAGCAAAAGCCACAGGGTTGAAAACCAGGTCCTAACCAGGTTGAAAAACAGATTCATTCATTTTGTGTCATCGTGGTATCCACATTACTGCCCTATGCATTTTATCTCTTCAGATCTTAGCCTGTGGATCCCACTGAAGATTCCAGACCATTTGGAACCCAGATAGTGAACATTTCAAACGCAGGTAAGGCATTTTCCAGTCTGATCTGATCTCCCTGCTACACGTTCCCAGTGCAAAGGATACGCTATGATACCCACACACAGTGGCCCATCCCAAAGGGCTCAATACCATATATCTTTGGAGATGGAGTTTACATTAGGGGACAATCCCCAGGCTACAAAAGCTTCAGAAAAGGGTTCTGTAATCCTCCCCAAATTAGCTGTCAAGCAGCAGTTTGTAGGGGAAGTCAGGTAGCTATTTCCAGAAACTTGCACTCAGAAAAAAATTATATTTCCATAAAGAAACAAAAAGAATGGAGGTGCCACTAAACATTATTTGGGTATTTGGGGCATGTGCTTTTTATTTTTTATTTTTTGCCAACTCAAAATCCAGTCCTTTTCTTGTCAAATATAATTCTGGAAGAGTGAAACTGACAAGACATACAATAGAGTTGAAGAAGAGAAACACAAAGACCTAGATAGTAACCTATTTATTTTCCAGAGGAAAAAAGTAACAACTATTCTAGCAAAGAAAATAGCCCTGCATTTGACCATTTTTTTTCCTGCTTCCCCCACAATTTAAGAGAAAAACTTTTCAAATTTACACAAAATGGTATACACTGTCTGCTTTTCTATGGCCATCTTCAAATACATAACCTTTCAGGTCACCACAAAACACCTGTTTGAAATCTGTCTCCATCTGTCTTTCAGTGTGGCAATGAAATTATCAGACAATTCAGCATGTGACATAACAGAATCTGGCTGTGGCTAGCCAGCCGCTACCATTATCATACTCCATTGCTTACTTCATCAAAGGGAGGGGGGAAATCACTGAAAAAGTCCTGGAACAGAATCACACCTGATTATTTGTACAAGTGAAGTGACCCAGTGGAGTCGCATTGTTCCCTTCTCAGAGAGATTTCAGGTCAGTAGAACTACTGATGCAGAACTAGGTTTGCTTAGATTCCTGTGTTACCACTTTGCCCGTCTCCAATTTGTGACTCCATTACTTACATACACCTGTCCAGCTCCCTCTGGACTGGCAGAGACCGTGCTGGAATGTCTCCAGACCAAAGTTATATAGAAGTACTTGACCTTTTTAAGAAACACAGATCAAATCTGCCTTGAATATTTCACTGTATCTCAGGAACAATCATAAATGGCATATAAAAATTCAACAGCCCCTGGGATCAATAAGCTATCCACTCAAGGTGGGGGGGAATATATGTGTGTGTGTGTGTGTGTGTGTGTGTGTGTTTATACATAAATATATATATAGGTATTATGTGTGTATGTATACACACACATATATACACATAATACATATATAATACATAAATGGGCTTTTTTAAAAAAATTCACAAAGAGTTGCTGCTACTAAGAACTGGTTTAGTCTCATGCTAATACAAAGAAGTTGGCTTTGAGCCTGGCCTGATTGGGGAATACCCAGAGGATCAAATGAAATCCCTACAATGAGTAACATCTTTCTTGATTTAGGTCATTGTCTCTAGAAAGATTCTGTTAAAATGCAAATATTTTATCTAGAAGTGATAACATACAAAGTAATTAGTAGTTTTGAACATATTTGCATGGGTATATATATTGATTTAGCTGGCAGAAAGAAAATCCTCAAGGGCAGGGGTCTGGGAAAGGTATGTGTGATAAGGAAATGAACAGAGGGGGCATTCAAGGCCCAAAAGAGTCAACTAAAAATGTCTAGTGGTAGTGAGAATACCCACAAAAAGTGCCCCAAGGCTGCATCTGGGTCCGGGAGCTAGAGGGGCTTGGCTTTGTCTGCTTTTTCATATTGCTTTGGAAGCGCTTTCTTCTTGAGCAAAGCCTAGAAACAATTTGTCTCCAGGGTATCATTGGAATTTGTAGGCACAGCCCAAAAAGTCTCATTTGGAGGCAAATGCTAATAAAATGGAATTAGAGAATTTCCTGTCCAACTCAAAACAAAAAAACAAAAATATTCTGAGAAGTCACCCAATAAAAAAGCAATTACAATGTGACGTGTTAGCCTGCCCATGTATCATAAGCTTTTCACTGCACAATTGTACTAAAGACCATATTTCTCCCTGTCCTGCTGTCCCCCTTCTCCCTCTCTTTCTCTTAAATGGATTCAGAGGACACTAAGACATTGTCCCAAAGGAAGTGCAGGCAAGCACCCAAAGAAGTGGCTGGAGGAAATGCATAGATGGAGAATATCCTACGCCTGCCAAACTCAGGAGGCTCTAATAGCTGGACATGCCAAGGGTGACCTGCACACACACACACACACACACACACACACACACACACACCAAGTCTGGCAAATACTCCCACTTGAAGACCTTCCAAACATTTCTCTTTTCTCTCCAGAATGAAGCTACCTCATTGTCAATGAGATTTTCCATAAATTTGCTTCAATGGTCACACAGGTTAGAAAAAAAAATAAATTAATAGCCTAAGAAGCTGGGGCTAAAGACCAAAAAGTTAAAGCACTTACAAAGCAAATAATTTGAAGAGGCAAGATAAAATCAAACACAGAATTTAAATGGTCCCAGCCTAAGAATTTATAAAAGACCAAGTCCTGACCTATGACACAAATGAGAACTTTATTGGGAACGTAATTCAAAAAGGCAGGAAAGGCTGATACACAGAACACAATGAATGTCAGGTTAAGGATTTAAATCTCAGTCTGACAGGGTCGGGAAAACCAATACAATAATGCCAGGGAGAGACACGCGATGCAAAGCTAGTGCCGCTCAGAACTTTGCATAATTAGCCCGTGTGGTAATTAAGAATCTAGAGGGCCTATGGAAATGAAAGCACAACGGGCAGATTTGGAGTTTGCTGCATCGATCCAGAATACTTAACGCAGTAAGAGTTTGCCCCGATTTCGGCTGGGTACTTCGGAAGCTGATGGCCGGCGAGCCGTACAAACATCTTTGCAATACCTGTTTTATAACATCGTGACTGACACAAGGGAAACATATTCAAAGTCCTTCGATGATGGTTTCAACTTTGTGTTTTCAATCTAGTTTCAGGAAAACGTATTTTTTGGTTATGATTTCACTATCAGATCATAGGAAACTGCGTTCATTACAGGCAAGAGGTCAAAGGTGAGTTGATCCCTACGCCAATGATAAGCTGGCATCCCAGGCTTGTTTTATTTATAGAGACCCATGATATCAAATTAGATGAAAAGGAGGAGAGGGAAGAATTGAGCTTTATTTAGAGTAAGTGTCTCTGGAAGGCATCTACTACCAGTTTTCTAAAGATATAAGACAATGTCATGGGTTCTGTCTTTGCCTTTAGAAAAATCAGAGGAGGAAAGTAAGACACTTAGAAACTACTGTGGTTATGAGCTAATTCAAAGGGTCCCATCTTCATCTGGAAGTAAAGTAACCTAAGGAAAATAATGCATTTTGTTCATTTCCACGGCTCTTTCATACAATCTAGTACACAGACCCTAGGGGTCACTGACTCAGCTTGCCATACTAATTGGACAGAATGAAACAAAGAAAGGGTTTTTTCCCTTTCTTTCGTTCTTTTATTTTTCCTCTTAAGGGCAGGCCTTTATTACAACTATTTGCAATATAAAAATAAAACATCACATGCTAGAGGAAGAGTGGAGAAATGTAAGCCTCAGCAAGAACCTCACAACACAAATTCCTGGTTCCTGGGGTTTCTGCAATGCTTGTTTAGGGAAGATCTTTTAAAGAAATATAAGAGCCCACCAGTAATCTCATTATGATCCATGCAGAAAAATCTCACTGGCCACCTGACACCCACCAAGGTACTAAGAATAAAAAGAAAGGATGTCAGAAAAGCATCCACTTTCGGGTTCAGAATCCTTAATCCAAGGGAGGCAGTGACTTTAAGAAACTCTTTGGTGAAACTGACATTTATAAGAATCAAGAAAGGGAACCTTCAGTAAAAATGTAGTGAGCAGAAGCTCTTGGGCCCTTAATATAGTTTATCTTTCACATAAAGGTATCTTGAAAACCTTTACACAAGTCCTTTACGAGGGAATAATTTCTGAGCGAGGGCAGACAATGGTCTTTCAAATCCATTGTCAGTCCAGAAAGCATTTGTAAGGAGGATCTTTTTCCAGCCACCGCATGAGAGGTGTGTGATGCCCTTGGAAATCTCTGTAATTAACAATAAGCCTCTTTCACAATTGAAAGTGGACCCTCATACCCTAAAGTAGCCACTGATGCTTCTATTTCTGACCTACACCCTTCATTTTATGCAATGTCTTTGTAAAAACCAAGGGCAAGAACAACCTGGAGAGAAATTTTCAAATTTTGGACCAGAGCCACCAAATCAATAATGGCGGAACAAAATGAATTATCAACCTCCACTGCTTCAATCACAGGGAAAGGCAAGGAGTTAGCCAAAAAAGGAACTGCGGTCAATGTTAAGAAACAGAATGAATTGACTTTGAGGTAGGCTTATATCTAATTAAATGAGACTGGGGGCAAAGTCAAGGTAGACTCATCATCGGCAGCTGATAAGGAAGTGATCAGAGGCAGGTGACTCAGCTCAACTGAACTGCATTTTCCAAGCTGAGAGGAAGAGCGGAGAGTGTGACAGGGGAAGGTGGAAGACATGGGGGAAACCGCAAGTTTTTCAGAGGTGTGTTTTCCTTCATCCTGGGACTGTATGCATTAACGACTGTATGCATTAAATATCTCAAAGTGTCACCACTTTCAATCAAGTTGCCATCATCATCCGAGGGTTCAGCAGGAGCCCAAAGGAATAAAATACTTGCTGTGAGGTGACATATCAGCTAAATGCAGACCTGGTGAGATATTCCTACGATTGGTTTCCAGTGGTGAAGCCAACACTTTTGAAACTTCTGTTATGCACCTATAGTGAGGCTTTATAGTGAGACTACACTTCCAAGCTTGGGTCATACCCCCCCTATATTGATGTCCTGTGAGTCTGGGAAGAGTACACAAGATATCTGTAAGGGAAGAAGATACTCCTGGTGGCTTCTTCACAAGTTCCTTCGAGACGTGGCATTAGGATAGTCATAAAATGGGATCCCACCTGAAGTCTGCCCCGATGATAATGACATCCCCTTCTTGGGAGAAAGGGGATTTCCAAGGATTCTGTGCACCACCCTGAGTTGAACATCAATATGCTGCAAGAGCCCAGTTACCATCTGCTTTTAGCCTGGAGGCCTCATCAGGTACCAAGAGCCTAAGCAGGAAAATGAAATCTCCCCACGTCCACCCCTACCTGTGGTTACACTTGTAACTTGCACAAGGGAAAATCGCCCTGAACTTTCACAGCAGATGCTCAGATCAAAGAAGGAGTAGCTTTCTTCCACTGTGCCTTGAGCCTTCCCAGCACATATTAGCATCTCCTCCTCCATTTGCAAACACACCGTGTTCTTTAAATGTGTATAAGTGACACCCTGTGCTTTTCCAAAACACTCTTAAATAAGCCCAGGATGACTCAACATTTTCTGGTCCTGTACAGCTAATTATATGTTCAAAAATCCCTTCAAAAGTCACAAAACCTATCTCGATACTCCTAATGCTTTTAAATGGCAAAAGAGTTAACCATGAAGGGGTGGGCCTAGCAAGACCACTAAGAAATGAACACAAACACTGAAAGCAGCCTTTGGTTCTTTTTTAGACCTGAGTTGTGCCGGCCCTTATCAGGAAATTATAGATCTTATTATTGGGGAACTGGGTGGAAGGTGCCAAAAACATTTAAATGCGCTCCATTTCCAATTCATGAAGCCCATTGTAGCTTGGTATTATGGTTTTATTAGATTTATGCATTTATCTGAGAGCCTATTATTAGAATAAAATACAAAATACAATTATTGTTTTCTTGCAGTGAGAACTTCAGAACTATCTAACACTTTATTGTTCCCCCATCAAAAGAACTCCTAAGTTTGGACATTTTTCCTTTTTTAGAGTTTTAAAGATATGTCGCTTCCTCTATCTATTTTCCATAATGGTTCCTACTTTATGCTGCTTAACAGGGAAAGAAAAAAGGAATTGAGAGGGAGGCCATAAGTCACATCAGTTTTCCTTTAATCACAGTATTATCCTTATATTTCTCATATTTTCAACCCTTGTCTCCGCCCAGCCAAATCTCCATTCCCCATTCAGTGTTCATTAATTGAGATGGTGTTTGGGGAAAGTTGATATATAGATATGAGTTTCATATGGCCGAGTGCTCACCTACTATTACACACCAAATGGAGTTCAATACCCGTAATGGTCAATTTAGCTACTTGTCATATGATACCCACTCCTTTACCCATTGCATACTGAGGCTCTCACAATTCCTCTTTTCTCCTCTCTCTTTCCACTTCATGTTATTATTTTCTCTCTTTGTCAGAAAATGAAAATGTTTTAGAAATACTGAGAGGAATTGCATCAGATGTGAGACACCACAAAATTAAGCTCAGATCACTGATTTTAGAGTTGGAAGGGGCCATATAGATCATGTAATCCAGCCTGTCATTTTTCCAGATGAGGATACTGTGACCCAGGAAGATCACACCGCAGTTAGAGATAGAAGTCAGGACCTGTCACCTACTTCTTCGGTAGCTACTGGTAAGTCCTGACCCTGTGCCCAACACCCAGCCAGTAGTAACATCTCCCACAGTCCTCAAGACATGAGGTAGGTGCTAATACTTCTTCCATGTTAGAGATGGGGAAACTGATGCACGGGGAGGTTATATAATTTGCCCAAGAACACCCAGATAATGAATGGCACAATCAAGACTCAAGTCTATTGGTCTGATTACAGAGACTTACCTCTAACCACTGCACAGAACTATCCTCATGATATTTCCATGAGCTACCCTTACACTTAGTTAGCACACACCCACATAAATGAATAATATTGTTAGTGGTGCTATTTCACAATAAATAAAATAAAGCAGCATAGAGTCTGGAATGGAAAGGTGTGGGTTTGACACTTAGCCCTGTCATCAATCGTTAAACTCTCTGAGAGCACTCCATTGGCCAAATATGGGTCATAACAGTACCCAGCTTATAAAGGTTATGGTGGAAGCCAAATAAGATCATTCAGCCATTCAGCAGACATACACGGAGCTCCCACTGTGTCAGGTGCTGTTTAAGTGCTGGGGATGCTGCATCACTGCTCCTGAGCCCCGCACTCAAACCCAAAACCAGAGGAGGTGCCTGGTGACAATGGAGGAGGGGAAGGCAGCAGACTGTAGATATGCATTAGCTCTTGAAAAAGAGGCTGTCTCTGTCTGTCTTGCTTTTTCTCTCTCTGATTCTCCATGTCTCTTTTTCTGCATGTATGTGAAATATAAAGAGCCTTACAAAATATGACTCATTACATTGGTTTTTGGAGTGATTATATGGTAGAAGAAGGTTTCCCTTTCCTCAGAACCTTTTGCCTAAACACTCCATGAGGCATTTTCCCAATCCAGATGATTTCTTGAGTCAATCTGATTAAGCCAATGTGTGTGTGTGTGTGTGTGTGTGTGTGTGTGTGTGAGAGAGAGAGAGAGAGAGAGAGAGTTTACTGATTGCTCATATTTTATTGACTTTGACATTCTTTGGAAACTTTTACCCTGTACTTTGTATGGAAACTTTCCCTGTAATTTACTAAAGTTAAGAAAATGATGATCATTAATGCTTGGGCCCTTATGGTGTTCCAGGCACTGTACCATCATGGCATGTGGAGTATTCCTAGACACAGCTCTTAGTAAAAGAAGTTGAATATCAAGTACTTCATCAGAAATTTATACCCCTTACTCTAAGGAAGTTTGCACTGGAAAATCAGATTCAACTCACAATGGCTTTTTTTCCACCAAGCAATTAATTCTTTATTGAGCACCTACCATGGACCCTGTACCCTGCTGGGCACAGACTGTGCTCCCCCAGAGCTCACAGTCCTATAAGAGGAACATGCGAGTGATCTATGGTCACAAAACTGGGACCATGCTATAATGGAGGCGAAGTGCTGTGGGTACCCAGTGAAAAATGCTGGGCTCTCTCACAGAAAATAGGGTGAGGTTCTCCAAGTGTTCTTTTAGGAAAGAGTCCAAACAGGTAAGAGCTGAGTGAATGTAGGTCTGGCTGCCTCTGTACCACTAACTTTCTGTGTGATCTTGGGCCAATCACATGACTCTTCTAGCCCTTAGTGTCGCTATCTTTAAAGTAAGGTGAGGGACATAAAATAAGGCTAAGGAGACCCACCCTCACAGGCTTATGAGGATCAAACGCTCCTGCAGGAATTAGAATCTAAAATCTACACACGTAAGGGGAAAAGAGTCGCGTAGGCAGAATTCATGCTGAGCTCTACACTAAGAAGTAGGCTTGCCTCTGGGAGTGAAAAATGTGGTGTGGAAAACAAACCACTTTTCTCTGAACCCTGGGATGTCACTCAGGGTGGCCAATGAGTGCACATCCCCAAAACAGCCATGGGAGCACTTGAGTCTGCTGCGCCTTCTCAGTGCATCTCCATCTCTACTATGTTCTCCACCCTTCTCACTGTGCCAAGCCTGCCCTTGAACCCAAACCCAAGGCAGCAAAACAGCTGCCTGGTGAGGGACAGAGAAGAAGGGAGCAGACTGCGGGTTTGACTTCACTATGGAAGAAGAAGTTGTCTCTGTGTCTTGCTTTCTTCTCTCCCTCTGACTCTCCATATCTCCACTTCTCTGCATCCTTCCCCCCAACTCCCCCACCTGTGCACCCCCACTCTCCCCAGCTTTAGCCTTGAATTCCAGTAAGCTAAATGAACGGAAGGTGGAATCCACCCTATGTTAACATGCTTTGCATCAATGGGAAGTGTAGTACAAATGCCAGTGACTGTTATTAGTTCAAGTTAGTGCCATTAAAAGACTACCCATAATTTTCCAGAAAAGTATGTCTTCTGCTGAGACCCACGGGAATATACATTAGACTAAGGAAGAACGAGAAGCCAAGGGGATGGAACCTTAAATCAAAGGCAGGAAGACACCAAAATCCTTAAGAAGTTCTGTGTGTCAGGTGAGAGGATTTGAATGCTTACTTCTCTTTTAATTATCTGATGCTCACACCACCTTCCTTTGTTGCCTTCAGCTAGAGCTGATAAGGAAAGACACCAATAAATATCTTGGCGGTCTGAAGGGAGAAACCATGTTTCATGGGACTCCCTGCTTCTACAGCTGTTGTTAAAATATTACTGCTAATTAGCTGGCTAGTTATATATAAACCCTTACAAAGGAGTATTTTTACACAATCATAAAATAAATTAAACTACCAAAAATTCACGCTGTTAATTAAAATAACCCCTGTAGGAGGGGGGGAAATCGCTACAAGGCTGAGGTAAACAGGAGGCAATTTCACAAGCACAAACTGATTAATTTTATTTCCCATTACATGTATTTGCTAATATCATCAAAATTAGAAAATAAAGCAATTTTGCCTTGACAGTAGTTCAGATGGAGGCGGTTCTAGCAGAGAAATGTAGCTAGTCAGATACACCCTGGCCCCTTGGGCAGGTCCCTTCTATCTGGAAAGGGTAAACCGTTTCTCAGCAGAGACCCTTCTCAGGAGGGATGCCCACCGGACAGGTGAGAGAGAAAGGGGTGCGTCCTAGCCTACAGGAGTGGCCTCCTCCAGCTCTGGAGCTCTTGGCTGTGTGACTTGTCACACCCCATCCCCCATTCATCCAAAGATACCAACGTTTGAAGACACAAGAGAAACTAGGATGCAGAGGGGTGATGGGAGGGTGCAGAAAATGTCTATCCTGCCTCCAGTTCCAGGAATGGACAGGACAGTTTTCTTCCAATTTATTAACGTGTTTGTATATTCTCTCACTCAGGGATCCTGCCTCCAGATATTAAGTGGAGCTGTACTTTTCAAAAGTTTGTGGATAATTCCTGTCTTGAAAAAACTCATGACCCAAACTCTTCGTGGCTTGTTGTTTTTTACACAAGGGGTTAATCCAAAAGCCTACAAAATACTTTTGTAACAAAAATTGCTATTTAGGAAAGAATGAACTCAACCTTCTAGTTCGTTGGCTCTTTGTCTGCCAGCCAAGTTAAATGACAGACTTTTACTCAGCTGGAGAACCTCCATATGTATAGCATTTTAATCTTCCCTGACCTCCCCACTCCCAGTTGCCCAAAGCAAATAATCACCTGAAAATATAGTCCTACAAAACCTAAATGCACTCTTTTATATGCCTTTTGGTCAACCAGAAAAATCCTCAGTTGCCTTGGATCCATAGTGAGTCTGGTATTTTACAGCACCTTTACATGGGATGTGCTTGTCCTTATACCCCTTGAAATTCATCTACAGGCTCCAGCCCTGTTTAACACCTAGTTTTATGAGATGGCTCTTCACAAAGACTCATGGGCTTTGTCAATGGGACACCAAACATCTGGAAGAAGAGGCAAAACTTGAGGCCTAAATACAGATGTTTTATCTGTGTGACTCCAAACATCCAGATGTTTACGGGGGAGAAACAGCATTTTATAAATAATACTCTGCATTTGACAAAGAAAATGAACAGGTGCATGAGCAATCCAAAAGAGCAGATAAGACGGGAAATACTAATTGTCGCCTCTGTATGTGCTAGAATATTTCATCCCTGTCACTTTGCTCCACTGGAAAGTCGTCTTCCAAGCCTGTACATTCGTGTACAGATCAATGATAACATTCACCAGCATTTCCCCAGCTATCAGGGAAGCAACAGTCAGGTATCTGTGGCACGTGAGTCCTGCTAATTCTTTCTCCTTCATAGCTCCAGCCCATTCCTGCCGCTCCAGTGAAAGATCTTCCTCCTCATTCTGCCCACCGCACAGCCCTTCCATCAGAAGTTCTGGCTTCTACTCTCCTCCTCTCCACAGCAGCCCCACGACCCTCCTATAGCTCCAGTTGTGGATCTCGACCTCAATCTCCCTCTCCATGTTTCCCCGATACCTCACCTTCCAGGGGGTGCCCAGCACCATGGCAGACTCTGCAAGGCTCTTAGCCAGCTGGCCATACCCAACCTGCATCATGGCCTGAGGCTCCCCACTGACACGGACCCTGGGCTCCAGTCTTTGAAGGAGAACATGCTGTGTTCCAGAATGTTCCCTCCTGTCTGTGTAGTTGCAGCTTCCCTACCTGGAACAGTAGCTTAGAAGACTCCTATTCTTACTTCAAGAGGATTCAGATGTTACCGTCTGCATGAAGCCCACTTACGGCCTCACTGGCTGGTTCAGTGGCCCCAACTTCGGGGTCCTTCTGGCCTTTATCTCATTATCTCAGTGCATCCTCTCCATCCACAGATCTGATTCTGGTCCACATCTAACCATGACTAAGTCTGTCCGTTTTACCCCTTAAATAGCTCTTAGAATCCCTTTGATAGCCTTGATCTTAAGGAAGGGACTAGAATCGATAGCCTCTGAAACCCTGCCGGCCCCATGTACCTCGGCTCTCTGGATTCCAGGCCTGCTGGCCTCCATCACTCCCTGGTGCTCCACACTTGGCCCCTGCAACAGTCTTTGCAAGCCCCTTGACCAGGGTGCTATCCCTCCACTCCCCTTCCAACGTCGGGAACTTATTAATGCACACTCCTTCAACAGCTCAGAGAAAACCATCTGCTTGTGGACAAACATTCCCCAGTCTCCTCTTTCCACCCAATTTGAGTGGCTTTCATGGTTATATACATAGAACCAAGCTCCTTCCCTCATTGCACTTAGTACAATCTTATTATATATTGATTAACATGAACTTCTGATTCATGTCTTTCTCTTCTATTAGACCTCAAGCTCGATTGACAGAAAGGATGGTGTTCTTGCTCCATCATATTTCCAGGTCCTAGAAAAGTACCTGGTTCATCGTAATAGCCCATAAGTGTTTGCTGAATGAGTAAATGAATGATTTACATCCATGCAAAATATCATCATGACCACAACTTGCTCCGTAAGGGCAGAAGCTAAATTTTAATCACACTGAGATCCTGGCACACAGGGGATCTTTAGGATTCACTTGAAGGAATACTGACTGCAGATTCGGAGAGGCAGATTTCTGTGCCTCTAATAAAGTAGAGTGGACAGACCAGCATCAGAGCATGCTCATAACAGTGAGCTCCCCATCTCTGGAATCATTCAAGGAGAGCACAGATGGAACATGTCAGGAATGGTCTAGAAGCAATTCAACCAATGAGCTTGATGATCTCTGCCATCTTTTCCAACTTCACGTCCTATGGTGCAACTAGAAAGAGCTAGAAAGAGAAAGATAGGGCTGCAGAACATGAGTCAAACTGTAACACTCCCCAGATAGGAGAGCTTCAGGACAAACGGGAAGAGGTGGTTCTTGCCAAGATTTTTGTAATTGCTGGCAGATAGCAGACTGGAGAGGCTTTGGAAAATATGCATGTGATGGCTGGAGGACAGATGTCAAAGGTTGAAGTCTTAACTTCTTTTTTAATGTCTACTTCTACCTTCTTAGCCTGGCCCTTCTTTCTAGATTTAGATGCAGCTCAAAAGGGACTCAGACTTTGAAGACCCAGGCAGAAAATTGTGCTAGTCACATGGAAGCATTTTGACTGTTTTCTCAGCTGTTTCCCAAGAAAACAGATTTAACATTTGTCACCCTCGTTCCTGAATAAGGAAAGCGATTTCACTTTCTCCTCAAGCAAAAACCACAAGGTGGAATTGGCATTTGTAGAGTGCAGAGTAGGGATTCGGATTACTGGCGCATCAAGGGTTTCTTTGTTTTTACCATCTTTCTGTATTTTCACATTCAAGAAGTGAAATGAATTGCCCACGCCTCTTCATGGGGCTTCATATTAGAATGATCCCACCAGGAAACTGTTCTCATCCACCCTCCTCAACACGTCTCTCCATTCTCCCAATTTCACATCTCTGGCCATAATTGCTCACTTTCAGGAATATAAGAACAGCTGGGGAATAAAGGGAGAGAAGAAGAGGACAAAACAATGGTAAAAAGGGTTCACAGGATGGCCTTTTATGTTGCTTCATGTCTAAGCTGACAACCTTAATATTTCACTCATCAGTTTATGTAGTTAGATCATCAATTCTTAAGCATGTATCATGTGCCGTTTTCTTTACACATATTAGTTTCACTAATTTTCAATTACCTTATTAGCTAAGTATTATTATCCTTATTTAATAGGGAAAGAATTTAAAGCTTAGATGAGCTAAATATCTTTCCCAAAGTACACGGATTAGTGCCAGTTAGCGATGGAGCCTGGATTCAAACCCAGCTTTTCTGCCTCCCGATTCATGTCTAACCACATCGGCACCACCTCAGAGAGAGTTGCCGAGATCTTTCATTAACGAAGACCTAGTAAGCTGTCACACTAGATCATCCAGGCACAGTTTTGCTCCTCAGGGGGCATTTGGGAAGGTCTGGAGACATTTTTGGTTGTCACAAATGGGACCTAAGGTGAACAGAGGCCACAGATGCTCCAAACATCCCCTAATCACAGGACAACCAAACAACAAAAACATGACCAGATTTGCAATGTTCATAGCGCCAGTGGTGAGAAACTCTGCACTAAATGCCCCGTTATGTACAATGGGTTCTCTGCCACCCACGTGGTGGATACAACACGTCTCCACCTTCTGCGTTCAAGCATAGAACGGATGCTATGCTTAATGAGATCTGGAATCGGCCAATTCTTTTTAAGAATGAAAAAGAAAGGAGGAGGGAACAGAAATAATAAAAGGAAAAAAGAAAAAAGGGAAGGAGAAAACTGACATTAGGACCCTCCGCTGCAGCATCCAACAGCTGGATCGCATTACACGGAAATCAGCCCCAGTGACTGCACAACAGGCTGCTTTTGTGTCTTCATGAATAACGCAATGTGCTGGGTAAATGCTTTTCCCCATTTAGAAACAGGTAGTTAATGAGAATTGAAGTGATCAAATGCTGTGTACCCCAAGGTTACTTACATCACGGGCCTGGGTGGCCCGGAGCTCATAAATAAAGCATCGGAGCGTCTTCTTTTAGTCCCGGTCAGATAAGCAAGGGCTTGCATCATGTGAACAGAGCCCACAGCGCGATATGACACTGAGCCTGCTAATTTCAGGACCTCTTGGAATGTGACATTGCGAGAGCAGTACACTGAGTTCATGGCCTGTGGAAACTCCATGGCCCACCATGCCTTAATTTTCCATCATCTCCTTGATTCAGCTGCTGCGAGAGAAGGCTGTCACTGAGCTGGACTTTAAATTATGCCAAGCTCATTCCCTACTATGCAGAAGTTAATTTGAGGCACATTTGCAACTTATAACTCTGATTTACTCATTTGCTGGCACAAGGACCGTGCACAGCTTGAGAGCCCGCCAGCCTGCCAGCCCGCACAGACCCTTCCCTCGGAAAAGGTTGGGCCCAAGTTGTGACCCAGCTTGGTAGCTCAAAAAACAGCTGCTGGACAATGTTGGAATATGGAGTCAAATATAAGAAAAAAGGTCTACTCTTTCCCTCAAATTTTTACATGTAATTATGTAGTCATAGCCCTATTCAGATACTTTGACATAAATTGTGCTTCATTAAATTGTTGCTAATTTGTTGTTTTAATATTAGTTCCTAGTCTGTTTGCTGATATCCACCCAACAAGGCATAGGAGCACTCTCTCTCTCTCTATCTCTCTCTCTCTCTCTCTCTCTCTCTCACACACACACACACACACATGCACTTATGCTCCGTCATACTAATATTGCTTTGAAAGTCATGAAAATGCTTTCTGTGAATAATTTCTCTGTTTGACAGAATAATGAAAGATTTCAAAGAGCACCTCTTCATATGGTATACAAATGGCTGAATGAATAACTCTAATGTGATAATTTGCTGATGTTGTTTCTTTCCTCACAGACTTCCTATAATCTAGTAATATCAATCAAATGATATATTCTTCGCATGAAATAAATTTTCCTTACTACCAAAAAATAAACAAAACAACAACAACAATAAAAAAACAGCTCCCATAGTAAATATATTTCCCAGTGATGTAGATTTTGTTTCTCATCTGGATCCTGGAATCCCAAGAGAATATCTTCAATAAACGTTTGTAAACTTGAACTTGGGGTAAGACAGATGTTCTGAATTTCTTACAAGATTGTGGAACTAGTCGGTCCTTGACTAAAACCACAACCAAATCACCCATGAAACCATTTTCTGGAAGAAAGGACACTCTCCTAGGATACTCATCTTCTCTCCCACTCCACCTGGGACTTCCTCAAGAGCCAAATCCTCTGTCTCTAACCTGTTTCTCAACGTGGGGGCCTCAGAACACCTGCTTGTTAGAAATAAAGATCCTTGTCAGGGTGCTCATTAGAAATAGAGATTCCCAGCTGCCATTCCAAACCAATGAGATCTGAATGTCTGAGGGAATCTGCATGTCTAATGATGCCTTCGGGTGAAAGTGGTTTTCTGAGTCATGAGGAATATGAATTCGGAGGGTAGAAGAGAGAGGGCAAAAACATACTATTACTCAAGTTTCCCTAGGACAAGAGATGCAAATGAGATCATTAACTCACTGCCTTTGAAATAAACTAATGTCAAAAATTTCACGCTAAAGATCATTAGTTGGCTAATGCCCTACATCCTCTCAACCTACAAAATAAATTCTGGTCCTCACAATGACTACCCTGAAGTTCTCCAAAAAGAAAAATTTAGGGATATCGTGTACATGAAGGCATGAAAAGAAACATAAGCATGTTTCCACGATATACTTTAAAATAAATTTTCAACCAAAACGTTCATAAAAAATTTTTTCCTAGATAAAACTCCTCTTACCTAAATATTCTGTTTCTTAAAGGTTTTGTTCTGTTTTGCCAAATAATTATCTCTTTGGTTTTTCATCCCTCCTTATCATCATCATGATGAGAGAGTAAAGTGACTTTAGTTCAAAGCTCCAGAAAGGCTCCAAAGTAAAACAGTAACATAATTTACACCAAAGAGGTCAACGACACATTCAGAACTACACCTGAACCCCCATGGCACATACAGGGATTGCCAACTTAAGACGCCTTTGTCAACCTTATTCCACGTAGTTGCCAGGATTGGCTGAGTAAATACGTGTATGCAGAGTGTTTATTTAGCACAGTGCACTCACTCATTATTACTCTGTCTATGGCCGTGGTCATGTGAATGGACTCATGGGGCCTGTTGCACCTACCAAAGATTTCT
Organism: Spilogale gracilis; assembly: GCA_004023965.1. NCBI lineage: Eukaryota > Metazoa > Chordata > Mammalia > Carnivora > Mephitidae > Spilogale > Spilogale gracilis. The sequence goes on from PITA01010197.1 coordinate 19,848, forward strand.
GCCAGCCCACAAATGAAGAGATTTGGAGACACAGACTAGAATTCAACCGTTCCAACCAATTAAAATATAAGCACTTAACAGGGGGAAGAACCTTGGCCTGCTTCTGTGTCCTCCCCATTTCACCTAACATCTGGTTGGGCATCAAGCTAGTCCCTGAAAGATACAGTGGCATGCCAAGAACCATGTCCTGAGGGTCAGAGCCAACCTTGGTCTATGACTGAAGACCGAAAAGAGCACATTTTGAACCCTCCATTTCCTACACAGCACCATGGATTTCTTGCCCTGGACACTCAGAAATAAGATGGCAGCCTCCTCATACCTGGAGAGAAAATGTATGATCAGCAAGCTCTTTGCAAATTCAAATCCTTTTACTTCGTAACCACAAAGAAGGAAAGTGTCCCATCCTCACCCAGGAACAATGATACCTCTGCTTGGAACCCAGCTGTATTCGCAGTTTACCATGTGGCCTTGGGCAGCTTCTTTAACCTCATAGTGTCTTAATTTCTTCATCTGGAAAATGAAGGCACTACCTACAGCATGGGCACAGTGTCTGAAAGTTAATGTATGAGGCTGAAACGGAATGCAACATTGCGGGGGAAATACCCCATTCTGGGGAAGAAATCAGGCACTGCCGTGCACTTTTGGTTGGTTGTAACATGCAGGATCACAAAACTGGGTCCTAAGATCAGTAGCACACCTGAGGAGTTCGCCATACAGCACCTGGAGTCTTTTACTGTTCTTGCCAAGAGGAGCTGATAAAGTAAACAAAGCAAAGGGTCAGGAGCCCTAATTTTTCAAACGTATTGACAGAGATCTGCTATCGACAGGCAATGGACCACTCTTAGATTCAGATCAATAAATCCATCTTATAATACAGTACGGTCCCAACTCTTCACCCCCAAATCCATCCATCCAGATATCAGAAATCCATCCTGCTTTGCCTGCAGTCTGTCAAATGTCACCACGGAGTGCTAAAGCCACCCTGCGAAGTCTATATCCTGAACTAAATCCCAATGGAAACTTCCCAGATATAAATAACCACTATGAACATACAGGGAAGAAAAATAGCTATGAGGTTTCACTCTTACTTTTTTTTCCTTTTAGCCTGTGACAAGTAAAAATCATAGAGTTACTCACTCTCCAAAAACAATCTAAAGCCAGAAGGTTTAACCAATTCAATTTTCTAGTCACTGTGACAACTATTTTCATCTGTGAAACAGCGTTTGGGGCACGTTTACGGGCCTAATCCCGTGGCGCTTTCATGGGCCGACCCTGCTGGAAACTCTGACAACAGCTTCTGTTCCTGGCCTCACCGTGGGCGGTGGCATTTGATGACACCCAGGGTCTCATGGCATGAAGACAGATTCTTGATTTATAGTCAGAGAGGGAGAACGCTTCCTTCTACTTGTGGCTGAGATCCTAGGGAACTAGCTAAGAGGAAATTGTAGTGTAATAGGAGGTGAGGAAACCCACCCAATGTTTGCAGGGCCCGGGAGAGAAGCATAAAGGAAACAGAAACCTGAGCTCGGATGCCGAGTATCTGGATATGAGCCTGCAGAGCCAAGGATGGGCAATCTTTGCTCAATCACCTCCCTGAGCCTCGATTTCCCCACTGTCAGGTAAGGTGGCTGCTGTAAGAATCAAAAGCCCACCTAGTTCAACACCTACGACAACATAATCTCGAACAAGAAAGGTTGAATTCTTGACATCACTCATTAACCAATGGGCAACGTGTATTTAGGAATGCGTACCATCTGCCAAGCACTAAATGGTGGGAATCGAGAGGCAAGTAGAATGAAGACACTTGTACTCAGAATAAGACAGAATTAATGCACAGGAATGGATTAGAAACAAGGCATTTCTAGGGGTGCCTGGGTGGCTCAGTGGTTAAGCCTCTGCCTTCAGCTCAGGTCATGATCCCAGAGTCCCGGGATCGAGCCCTGCATCAGGCTGCTTGCTCTGCAGGAAGCCTGCTTCTCCCTCTCTCACTCCTGCTGCTTGTGTTCACTCTCTGGCTGTGTTTCTCTCTGTGAGAAGAGAAGAGGAGAGGAGAGGAGAGGAGAGGAGAGGAGAGGAGAGGAGAGGAGAGGAGAGAAGCCATTTCTAGACAGGAGATGCAGATCTGGAGCCTGAAGGACAGGCCAGGTTTGGAGGACTGCAGAATTATCCAAAATTTCTCGCCCAGAGGTAGCTGGTCTGATTCTGGTTTCCTGCAATTTAGAGACTAACACCTGGACTCGCATGCCCAGGGAATGCAAACTCACTTTAATACTAACCTCAAACAGGTTGTTAGGAAGGGAAATCTGCTGCACGCATGAAAGTCTAAGTGTGGATTGATTTAGGATTATGTGGGCTTTTAGATTTTTCTGACCACATCCAAAGGAGAGATACAGGGGCAGGGGCAGCTGCCATCCTGGAAAGCTGAAGATAAATTAAAATGCCAGGTAGAGTATTAAACTCTGACTCTTCTTGAATTGCATTAGGCATTTGCATCCCTGGGGCATGGCTTCTTTGAAATCTGTCTTCATGAACAATAGAAAGGAAAGGGGGAAGAGGTGGCAGAGGAGAGAAGAAAAAAAGGTAGAAGAAGGACAGGAGACAGGGAGAAGTGGGGAGAAATCGAAAACTTCCAAAATAGCTGAGAGCCCAGGCTGGCCCCACCACACATGCTCAGGGGCAAAGAGGAGTTTTCCTCTCCCCTCCCCAAAGGAACTTCAGGAAATGAGAGTGAACTTGGCAAGCTACAGGGCCTTCCCTTTCCCTGGCTTTCCCTGAAGGGAAGCCTACCTGCTTCTTCGTCAAGTTTGAAGGTTTTCCTGTGTGTTACACAGCGATACCTGGGAGACCAGAGACCCCTATGGTGGCTCCAATCGATCCTTGCCCCAGAATTTTCCAGGCCCAAATCAGCTGGGGACTACCTGCAGGACTGTTGTCATATTAGATGCTACCCTTACTATTATGCTTTTATGTGACTCGTTTAAACCGAGGTATTTTCTAAATTTTTACTATTGTTCTAGGCAGTAATATCTGTAAAAGCATGGTTTTCACTGTGCTAGTTTTCTTTTCCTAATACACGTTAATAAAAATAATTATTAAAATAGCATAATACGGTGATTAGAAGTACAGGTGCTGACTGTGTTTAAGTCCAGTTTCTAGGGGAGCCCGGGTGGCTCAGTCATTAAGCATCTGCCTTCCACTCAGGTCATGAACCCAGGGTCCTGGGATCAAACCCATCACCGGGTTCCCTGATCAGCAGGCTCCCTAATCAGCGGGAAGCCTGCCTCACCCACTCCCACTCCCCTGCTTGTGTTCCTTCTCTTCCTATGTCTCTCTCTGCCAAACAAATAAATAAAACCTTTTAAAATAAATAAAAAATACACCAGCTGTGTGATCTTGGACAAGTCTGTTAACCTCTCTGTGCCTCAGGTTCATGATCTGTTAAATAATAACACCTACTTCACAGAGTTGCTCTAAGGATTAAGTTAGTTAATATTTGTAAAATATTTGTGCCATCTAGAACCTTCTACACAAACAACACTTTTGGGAATGTGGAAGGCACGAAAGCATACACCACCTATTACTTCAGGAGGGGCTTATACACTTCCTCTTCTTTGGAATGTTCTATTGCTCCCCCTCCTCCCTCCATCCAAAAACCAAAAACAAGACCACTAGACACCCACACTCTCATTCCTGCCCTCTTGAAAGCTGACCTGTCATAAGGGCCATCTTAAATGGCTTGTTGAGCATCTGTGATTCTGCAGGCCCTGTGCTCAGTACTTACAGTACAATTGTCTAATTTCATCTTCATTCTTCCTCTACAAGAAAGACCCAGGCTTAAAGAGATTAGGTGATTTTCCTAAGATCCTACAACCAGTAAGTAGGTGAATCAGGATTCAAGCCCAGGACCACCCACCTCCCGGCCTATGCATGTCCTGCTAAGCCATGAGGCCCCGCCCCCACAGCCCCTTTTCCAGGGTCTCATCTCAGCACCCAAGGAGACCTGAGTTTTCTTTCCCCTCCTCTTATAGGACCTCCCCCACTGGACTTAGGCACCACTTTATAATATAATTACTTACCTGTTTGTCTTTCCCCCCTCTATTATTCAGAGCAATCATTCTAAAACACCCCAAAACTTGAAAAAGGGTTAGGTCATCATGAGCCGAGTTTAAGCACATGTTCCCTACAATTCCAGTCATCTTTATCTAAACACCAAATATTATCATGTTCTTTGACACGAGTGTGACTTTAGGGTTTCCTCTGCACGTTATGGGGTGACTTAACAAACCAGACGCCCAAGCCCCTCTCTGGAGCTACTGAATCACAAGCTCTGGGTTAAGGACCAGGAGTCACTCAAGTTTCAGAATGACTGCCTTAAGCAATGGCTGGTCATTTGACCCTGCTTCGAACTTCTAGACACTGATGTGTTTTAGTTCTTGTGTCTGCTGTTCATGGTATTCCTGATCTCTCCCATTCTGCAAGCTGACAGCTATCACTCCCCACTGCCAGCCAACAACACTGTCTGAATTTCTCCTGTTTTATCTTCAAACCTCCAATGATATGGTTCCCAGACTCTTTCTGCTTGACTCTAGGCATCTGCCGATAAATTTTTACTATTGTTCTAGGCGGTAATATCTGTAAAAGCGTGTTTTTCACTGTGCTAGTTTTCTTTTCCTAATACACATTAATACAAATAGTTATTATTAAAATAGCATAGCACAGTGGTTAGAAGTATAGGTGCTGACTGTGTTTAAGTCAGAAAACTATTTTTTAGGCATCTGCCGATAAAAAGCACACAATTTCAGAGTTATCTCAATGGAACATGAGTGACTGGCCTGGATTCCAGTGCTGGTCTCCCTTCTCGCCACCAACCATCATTGGTGGCCTTGAGGTCCCTCCCTAGATTCCCTAGGCTTCAAGGAGAACACTTTCAAAACCACTGAAATAATGCAACCTTCTGGCCGATCTTGCCACAATTTCAGAGACAGATACCTTATCTTTTATAAACATTTGAGATTATCAGAAAGAGATTTTTTTTTCCCCATGGGAATTTGTCAGTGTAGTCCAAAGTCAAGTGTGTATTCCTTTTTATTTGAGAAGATATCACCAGATTTACAAATAACCCCTATATTTATTTGTAAAGTCACCACTTACAGTGACTATTCTTAAATGGAAAAGGATGGTTTCATTTTATTGTAATTGGACTACCATCTACTTTTGAAAGACTCTCAGAAAAATAAGGATCAAAGGAATTTACCTTTTCAAAAAAATCTCTCTTCTGTAAAAGCGAATGTCAAAGCATCCAGAAAAACTTCCTAACCTTTAAAATTTTAGGCATCTCATATTGGCCATGTTCTAAATATGTTAGTATATTAATAGTCTAAAACTAAATTTCGAGCACTAGTTTTTAAAACTTGACAAAAAAAATTAAGCCAAGTTTTCTTACTGCTCTTTTTTGCTTTTTCCTCCAAAATTTATAATTTTGAGGTACAGAATTTAGGAAGTAAATTTAACATACATTCACTGGAGGTGGGAGGGAGGATGTTGTATGGAGGGTATGTGATTTCTCTGCTAAATTAGGACAAGCTTCAAAGTCATGTCTATGGAGAGAGATAATCAATGTAACTAAATATTGTTAATTAATTCGTGTAAGTACATAAGTGTGCAGAATATTCCTTACAGTAATCTTTCAACTTTTTTCATTGCTCTGAAATTTTTCAAAACAAAATTTGGGGAAATGTTCAAAAGCATGTACAAATAAAACACAGTCACACACATAAGACTAATATAGTCAACAGGACTGGACTAGGGTGAAGATAGTAAGACATCGGAGGTGCAAAATTTAAGGAAGTACCTTTAGGAACCGTGAGAGTGAGTCCTTCTCGGCACCAGCACAACTCTGAGAGCAAGTGCCTCCTTAATTTTCACGCCCTAAGTGTCTTCCTTGATTTACCCTGTGTTGGCCTTCATATTTTGACCTGCTTTCTCAAATTCCCCTGCTTCCTCCAACTGATTGGAGCAGTCCTAGGGGGGAATAGCTTCAAGTCAATTTCATCCAAGCATCCCTTCACTTATTTACCCTCCAAACATGTATTGAGTCCCAGCTACCTCTGTGAGTACTCAGCTAGGAACCCCCACTGCTAGTAAACTGACTCTCAGAAAAAATAACCTTCAACCAAATCCGCATCATTCCTTCACTTGTCTATGTGTTAGGTGCTGGAGACACTATAAGGACAGATAAGACTCTGCTAAAATAGTTTACCGTCTGCCTGCCATTGCCTTAATACTATTATTTTTATCAGCATCAGCATCATCATTTACATGTCTGTTGCCCCAGTTCAATTAAACGATTCCAGCAGATGGAATGAGTATTGCTCGTCTTTGTTTTTTCAGCCAAGCAAACATTTACTGGGTGCTCATAAACTTGCCCTGTATTTCCTAAGCTCTTTCTATATGTTAACTCAATGATGCCCTGCACCAAGTCTAAGATTCTCCTTTTACAGATAAGATGACAGGACTGGGTATCTTTCCTAGAGTCACACACCCCACAAGAGGGCATGCCACGGTGTGATCCAGGAGCCCAGCTCCGGAGTCTACCATCTCAGCAACTCCACTAAGCCATCTAGAATTATAACCTAAAGGGCTGCTCCCCAGCTCCAAAGGGCACTCAGCCACAGCTTACTCCCGCCCATTATTACATAGAAAGATCTAGAGGGCACCAGGGACACTCTCCACGAAATGAGCCTCAACTCCCACGTCCTGGGCAGGCCAGTCAGACTTTGGGGGACTTCCTGCTTAATCTCACCTTGTCTAAATATAACCAACTAAAAATAGCCCGAAAGCAAAGTATCTCAGAACCGCCCGAGGAACGAGGAACCTGCAGAAGGCTGCAGGGGACGTGATGAGAAAGAATGATCTCAGCCTCCCTAAAACACTGCGATGCTCTCCAACATCAGCAAGTTGCATAGTGTGATGAGAAAACAAAGTTTCCAATTATCGAAATTCCATAGTGTATTTAATTATGCAATTATCTTATTGTATTAACAAGTGTTAGGGCGCAGCAGCAAATGCAGAGATTTTTGCAGTGGGAAAGTACAGAATTTATTCTTTCCCGCAGCTGATGACTTCTGAGTCCATCCATTTTTCTGGGATTTTGGAAGTGATCCTACTTCTGAACTGCTTCATTCAGAAATCCAAAGCAAATCACACCCCACTTTTGCCACGCCAACTTTGAAGCATGACCCCACCATAGACTGAGCATATTTCAAGGGAAAATGTCTGCAAATTCACATCCCTTTTGTTTTCATTAATCACTTTAGGCTCTTTCCTCTTCTGAAATTCAAATAAATATAATGTAAATATAAATAAAAAAGCACTTATAGAAATTACATATTTTCAGTGATGCAAATACAAATACATTCTTATTCATTTGCTTAATACAGACTTGTCCCAAAGGATTCATGTATCGGGCTGCAAAAGCCAGAGTATTCCATCTAAACATCTAAAATAGGTATACTATAATATTATCATGCCCTTCTATTTGCCAGTTACCCCAGAAAATATGAAATGTAATCATGCAAAATTAAACATTCCATACATTTTCTATTCATCTTCAAACACTCTCCCTCTACTCCAAAATAGGCTATCACACTTCCAAGTTTATAGGACAAAAAGTGAATCAAATTTCTTATTTCTGAAAGCATTACAAGTAATAAGTCTTTTCACTTAGGGCTTTTCATCTCAGAATCACCAGGCTCTTTATGTATAAAACGTAATTAATCCATACAGTCACCTACATCTCTACCCATTGGGAATCTTCCTTGCTGATAATCACTCACAGAGAAACCATACCTGCATTTTCTCAAGCTAAATTTGGTCCAGGCTATTAGGAATGATGTTTCATTTACTTGAGCATGACCAAGAGGCACAGTCAGAGGTAGGAAAACCTATTTTCCCAAATAAGTAATAGTTAAGAACACAAACTTTTAACCCATCGATTCTAGCCTGGGGTTTGAATCTGAATTTACCACTTTTTAGCTATGAGATGATAGAGCAAATCCTTTCAATTCCCCGTGTTTCCGTTTGTGTAATGGTAAAACTGGGATGATAATACGACCTATCCCATAGGGTTATTGGAGGAATGAAAGGAGTTAATGCATGTAATTCATTAACAGTATTAACTGTTATCATCTTGTCCCGCCTCATACCTTGGGGTCTCCATCTTCCTGTGAAGTAATGGAAGCAGAGGCTCTCGTCCCCATTCTATAGGTAAAGAAAGTGAGATTCAAAGAGGGCTGCTGTAGGTCAGGACTAGGACTCCTGGAACCTAGTCTAGTATTCTTATTTGTCTTTATATCCAGAACAAACTGTGACCCAAAGGGATCCCTGCTTATTTCAGTAGGGAGGGGGTTGCTGCACAGGGAGGGGGTCTGATTTCAAACAAGGCATGGGAAGCGTGGCATTTTTGCCAAGGCTGCTCTTGCGTAGCAAAAAAGACCCAGATCAGCAGAAGACACATCAACAAGACTGCCGTAATCATGATTTCTGCTAACTATGAAATGTAAGTTAATTTCATGCCTTGCATTCACACACAAAAAGGTTCAGAGCTGTTTAAATTCTCTGCAGCCCAATGACAGTTAGTAAACAGGAGGCTTCCTGTTCTAATGCTTGAAATCACCCTTCCTATCTCAATATATTATTTATGCACTCAGCTTAAAATAAACAGCAACTCCGAAGTAGGTGAGTGCGCTCATCTAGTTTGAACTTTTTTTTCACTCTGACAGTTACTTTAAAACATCGGTAAACAACCTTAATTCACTTCTAACGAATTAGTAGGCTACTGCTGTGTCTCCAGGAGGCAAGTAGATTGTATTATTAACCAAAACAACTTTCTCCCTGTCAATCATCTGCACGTCCCAGAGCTATGTGGGCTTTGCTGTCTCATTACTCAACCAAACCATGGGCGCACGTGATTCCAGGCGATTCTTCGAGGTCATTCTCTTCTGGACCTTTGATTAGATCTCTTGACTCTGGGATGCAGAATGGGGCCTGGAGAAAGTGGATTCTCAGTGCTGCTTATTAAGAAAGATATAGACAAATGAGAGCCTTTCCAGAGGGGTAGAGAGTTGGTAAGTCACGGTATGCAAGATCCAGTTGTTGAGGGAATGCAAGCTGACAAAGAGGCCACTTTCAGGGAGACTCTGAAAGGGTGTTACTTTGGAGGAGAAAGTCTTATTCCTTGTAGATTAGGGGAGTAAAATTAGGACCCAAGGGTAGAATATACATAAGAGTAGGTGTGGGTTCAACTCAAGAAAGAATACTGTAACTGAAAAGAGTTGCCCCTCGAGGTGGTAAATCTGCCCCTAGAGGTTCTGGGGCAACTATGAGATGGAATATTTAGACCTGGCCAAGAAAAGCACTAGATCAGACATGTAAGGACCCTTCCAGACATAAGATCCCACAACCCCATGAATCTCAGTAAAGCACTTAAATAAGCAGTCACAACCATCTTTTAAACTCTCTTTGTGAAGAGTTTTTAAGGTGTGACAGCTATTTTTTGAAAACAAAAACAACAACAACAACAACAAAAACAGAGAAACACCATAGATTAAGCACTGTGCATGTCACTGGCCAGTCTGTTCTCACACAATGCCAGGGCACTGGCTGACCTAGCAAAATAAAAAGATGTACCATTCTGTGGGGAAAATCAGATGAAGCAGTTGCTCTAAAGCATTTGTACCACTTCTGCCTGTTCTTTGGCTTTGTGGCTTGCAACCGTTGGCCATTCATGACCAGGAGGCCACTCCCAAGTCACCTGGGCTGTCACGCGATCCAGAAGAGGTGATCCCCACTTCACTCACCTTGCTAGTTGGCCTCCTTTCTTATCCCAAGTCTGGAAACACAACACTTCACAACTTGTCTAAGGGATGTCTAACTTAGTTTCATCATTAACAAAACATTGCTCACCTCAGTGAAACATTCAGTCTCTCCCCGAAACCAAACATTTCTTCGATACACACACTGACAGCTCATAACGCAGAGTTAAATGCAAATTTAAAAAAGAAGAAGAAGAAGAAGAAGAAGAAGAAGAAGAAGAAGAAGAAGAAGAAGAAGAAGGAGAAAAGGAGGAAAGGAGAGAAGTGGTGAAAGAGAAATAAAGATACCTTGCATTCATATCAACATGTTTACACAATTTGCAGACATGTATTCTTTGACATTGCCAAAATATTTTGAGGAGGTAAGTCAGGCTTTTCTATATCCAACATATCGACAAAACATTAGAGAGTTCAGAGATATTAAATTCCTCAAAGGAAGTCAGGTTATCAATCTTTGGGTGTGAAACTTGGTGTTACTGATTTCCTAATATGGCAAAAGCAGACATCTGGTATTTGCACTTTGGAGTAATAGAACATAACATGACAATAATATGTTATACTTACAAAGTACCCTTCATCCATGGGGCTCCAATTTTACCAATATTAGTTCACTGATTTTCGCAAAAAACCTGAAAGGCAGAGGGTAAGTTTGTGTTACCCCCACTTTGCAGATGGGGATATTGAAATACAATAGGCGAATAAATTATTGGTCAATTATAATGACAGAATTCAGTAATGGAGGACAAGAATTACAATTTTCTCCTTCCCCATCCCAATGAAATTTGACCACCCATCTTCCCTTTGGGGACTGTTCTTTCCCAGGTAATTTCCACCTCAATCTCAATGTATTAAACACATTTTTGCTCACAGGAGACATTTATATGTCTTATAACCATTGGTCTTATGAGCCCACACACCAATAGTCCTTTGATACCACAGGACAGGTTTGAAAAACTTCCCATATCCAGTTTAAAACATGGGGAAAAAAATTTAGATTGACAAAATACAACCATCCAACTAAAATTTTGGCCTGAAAATAATGTTACTACTGTTCAGTTTGTTACATACTTATGTTCACATGTCAGCATATGGACTTGTCTTTAAAAATGATTCCAAGGAAGTCAGAATGCTTCAGAAGTGATATCGCCAACAGAATTTTTAGAAGTGTGTATTTTTAACAACCCTTTCTAGGACACCCCATCCTTTTCTACCACTCTCTGGCCATTTATTCACATACCGAACAAATAATCGATATTTAGTGCGTTCTTACTACATAAAAGTTTAGCACTGTATGTGGTTTCTTAGAGGCCACAAAAATGTGTATCACACAGGTCCTACCATCAAGAAACTTACAATTTTATGGTGTACTGATTTTAGTACAGTGACAATCACTCTGTTCTAAAACTCTCCAGAAAGATCTGACACTTTCTGGACACTCTTGGTGAGTCATAGCCACCAATCCCAGAAGGATGGCTCCTTCGGGGAATATTCTCAAAAAAGATGAGTCTGGGCTCTGTTTATGAGCCATACTGTTTGGGACTTCAAAAATGCTAAAAGATGTATCTTCTTCAAATGTCTGACCCAGAGTCTTCCCAAAGCCCATGATTTGAGGGTCATGATGTCTTGTGATCTTGACCTCTGCAGCCACACTGAACTCTTGGCTCATCCTTGAATACCCAAGCACATTCGCCCCTCAGGACCTCTGCCCTTGCAATTATTCTCTTTGCCTGGGACATCTTGTTGCAGACACCTGCATGATCTCTGCTCATATACCTCCCCAATGAATCTCCCCCAAACACCTGTCTAACATGGCTGCAACTCGTCCCACTCTGCCCCCTTATCACTTTCTCTTTCTTGATGAGGCTCACCACCACCTAACAGCAAAGGGTTCGTCTCCTTATTTGTTTTTCTATGCCTCACCCCACTTTCCAAGCAGGATATACACTCCATAACAGCAGGGACTTTTGGGTTCATTACTAAATCCCAAGGTCAAGGCACGTCATAAATTTTGGTTGAATGAATGACTCGCAATGCTGAACTATGTGTTGTATCTTCCTTCACTGGGATACTGAAATAATTACTAATAAATGAATTTCAGTACCAGATCATAATAGATTTTTTTCACCCAAAGGGAAAACAACAACAATAAAATCCACACTTAGTGAAATGTTTCTGAAAAATATAATAAACACCAGTTTTTATCATTTTCCCTTCTCTTGATTGCTCAAGCACTGAGCCAGGGGGTCAGGTAATCTTGTTCTCTGGCCATTGCTTCTGTGAGCTGCTCGTGAACCTGATCCTTTCATCCCCCTGGGCCTTTCTTTCCCAGTGGTAAAATAAGGAAGCTTCAGAAGCTCATTTCCAAGGTTCCATCTGGTTCAGAAACTATGGAGATCAACACATAGGTGATGGGCTAAATAAGATTCATGTTTTTACATCTTCTGATTTAATAGCATTTTCTTTTCTTTATTTTTTACTTTAAATTTATTTTATTTTTTTCAGTGTTAATAGCATTTTCTATGTGTAAGCTTATCTCAAAGGTAGCACGGTCATTTCATACTAAGTAAGCAGGAATCCCAGAGGGAAGGATTTTATTATCTAACTATATCTATGAGCATGCTGATTTAGGACAAGCACCACCAGTATCACTGAAAACCTGTTCCCACCCACCCCCCATCACACCATCAACATATGACAGACATGCAAAGAAAGATGGCACATCAGCTGTTTCTGACATCTTGAGTCATAGACACTTGGGGTCTCTAAACAGATTTCTTGTTTACTTGCACATTAATAAAACTCGCACCTTTGCCAGTCAGAATTTTTTTCCCCAAGCATCTGAACATCCAAAGAGATTTAGAAGCAATTAACATTCACGAGTAACAGAGCAATCAACATGGGAACCACTAATGGGACTGGACAGAATCCAAAAGCAGATATTAGGATAATAGTGAGTCGCTGACATAGGTTATAGTGTTAATTCTGGAGGGCAGACTCATGGTACGTGTTCAGGAGCTTCGTGAGGCTGCTGGCACAGTCACGTACACCTCTTCCATATATGGTTCGGAGCACCCTATGACATTTTTTTCTTAAGTGCTATTGAAAAAAAAGGCATTTTTGCATCGTTATAACACAACCCCTAGCATTAATGGTATATATTGAATTCAAGTTTATTTTTAAATTGCCTACCTGACAAAAATGTTAAAATGTCATTTTTTTCCACTTTGGGTCTCTAGACTAACTTCACCTGTTAGCTCTTGTAGCTAGAGGCCACAAAAATAATAGCTATGAATTTCCACCTTGACGCTTCCCCGGTAACTTTCGCCACTTGCTTGTGTGTATATGGGTTCATACATCCCTTGTACATAGAAAGACACGGACATTCCTATCCTGATGAGCTCTATGCTTGCCTCCTCGTCAGCGTTCCTGACCTGTTTTTATAAACCACTGCTACTCTTGCTGATTTCCATGTTCCTGCCTTCATCTCTAGTCAACCAAATGCATCTAAACTGCCGATGCTGGGCACATCTATCTTTACCTCCCCTTGGACCACATTCCTGCTCGCTGGCCTTGGCTCTCTTTCTCCCTCAGCCTCAAACGTAGGTGCTTCCACCTTCAGAGTCTTGACCTCCCCAGATCCACACACTTCTCTTAGTCCTCGTTTCCCAGGGCCCCTCCCAGCCCTTCCCGTGGGTCACGTGGTCTCTCTCAGGACGGAGACCTACACCTCTAATCACAGCACACCTTCCCTTCCATGTGGACACTGGACCCTACGCAGGCAGAAAACCTGGTTTACTCCCATTTCTCGTAACTTAGGATATAATCAGCCATGGCCTACTATGATTTGCTTCATTCTGTGAGGCCTAAGAAAATAAATTTGTTCCAATGCAAGACTTTTTTCAAGTACTTTAACATGAGTTACATGTATTTAATTGGGTAACACCATTCATTTTGAAGAGACTATCTTTCTGGCTATTCTAGTCTATTCATGTTCTGTTGGGTTCCTCTCTCCTTCTACTTTACTGTTTTTGGCTATTAAAGCCACACTGGCTTTTTTCTTAACAATCCAGCTTTTTTTTTCCTTCACCTCCCCACCCTTAACACATACCCATTTGTGCTAAAAGCCTGTTTTGACAAAGATTTTATACAATAGAATCCAAATTAAAGGGAAACCGTCAACAGACTCATACTTGAGAATCCCTTACTTTATTTCTGTGGCAAGTAGTTTTATATTCCCAGCGCCAGCCTGGATGCTGGGAGACACGAACCTCCAAGAGCCTCTACGGCACAGGCCACGCGAGTCTCTCAATCATCGCCTCCCAGACCACGGGCTCCCTCCTCCCTACCCCAACGCGCAGCAGTGGAGATTAAAGTGCTTCTGGGCTTTGGTAATCCAATCAAGGCTGAGTGTGCTGCAATCTCTACCCTTTGGTCTGTAGGAAAACATTTTTGGCACAAGGCCTTTCGTAGGTGCTCTGCATTCCTGGCTGTTTCTGTGCTATGATGTTACTGAAGACGTTTGTGCTGTGACAGCGATGGGCTCAAAGTGGTGAACTTTTCGTACTGTCCCTGTGACTCTATACCCTCCTGGACGCTAGACTTTGTAGCTCTTTTTGCCTTGTAAACAGCCCCATACCCATTAACCCAGAGTCCTTCAATATTTGCTGCACTAGAATAGCTAAGAATGTAGACTTCCTTTATTTACAGCCCTAAGTAGATTTTAACTACTCCCGGGAGAAAAGCAGATGAATAAAGAAAGCGATCTGAGGAGTTTGGGGAAAGTAGAAGCAATGGTAAAAACTTGTATTTGACCATTTATTCTTCCACTGGCTATTTACTGAGCACCTACTCTAGGTTCACGGTAGCAAATAAACGACCTAAAGAACTCCCCCAAGGAGTTGACACCCAAAGGTGGGGAGACACTTGTAAGCAAATAGCAAGTAAATAGAGATGTCCAGTCGTGATAAATGCTATGGAGGGGGAAAAAGCGCAGGAGGCCAGAGAGTGTAAGGACATGAACCCACACTTCATGTAGCATTTATTTTTCCATGTCACGTCAAAGAAACATTTGTCGCCAAGCACCTCTACATTGCAGGGCCTGGGATGGATTCTGGGGAAGCTGGCATATCCATGGCAAGAGGGAGATGGATGTGGACACCGATACATACACACCACACACTCGATTTCCAGTTATTTGCGTGGGAAGTGTATACCATCATCACTAAGAGGCGTCCATGTATGATGCCACATTGTCAAAAGCAGTGACTCTTAAAGGGGCCCCCAAAGTGGGCAAAGTGCACTGAGGTCCATGTCTGATTTGTGGAAGAATGAGTGTTCAAAGCATTGAGAACCTCAGCATGGGGTGGGCAACCATGGGCCTGGCTCAGCCCCAGCCCTCCCCTCGCTGAGGGGCTGCACACAGGCTGCATTGCCTCTTTACCTCTACAAAATGAGGATTACAGGCTGCTATGGGGTTCAAGGGCGGTAATGCAAGGAAAGTGCCCGGCACAGTGCCTGGCACTAATCTGACAGCTGAGTA
>PITA01010197.1:35358-73355 GCA_004023965.1 Spilogale gracilis
AAAAAAAAAAAAAAAAAAAAAGGCTTAAATCAAGTAAGTTTTAGAAAGAACAAATAAAATGAACTAGCACAGGTCTCTTTATTTCAGACCCTCCTATTCTGTAACATGCTAAGATACCTCACTTCTCTCCAAGAAAAACAGGAAGAAGATGAGTGTTTCCCAGCCAATGTGACTGTAGAACCCTTTGACATGGAAAATCACACGTGACAGTTGTTCAATGGAACAGACTTTGGGAAATGTGACTTTGCTATAAGAACAAATGAATCCAAAGATAAGGAATATATACTGTCTCTGGTTTTGATGCGGTCTGCTGGCTTTCTTTGAAAATGCAGACTTGGGCATATTTTCTGCAAATCGAGAAAGCCTGGTAGCAGTGTTTCCTATCCACTGGACCACAACAACTTCTCCTCTCCTATAAAAGAAGTCATTATTCTGGGGCCACAGTGCATAGGAGAGAAGTGTTGGCAACATCTGAACACTTCTCATTCCCCTAGACAGGCAATTCTCCTATTTTCTGCAATAAATGGGCTCTTAAAATGAGTTTTGTTAATTATTCTCTTGAAAGCCAAATCGTCTTCTGACTACACTGGGGAAACCTGCTGCTTAAAGTCACCCTGGGTTTTCTATATCATCCAAATGCTTCACAGTGAGCGTGCATTACTTTCATAAACAGAAAATCAATGGTGGGAAAAAAAAGAAAAGAAATTCTATGGGGATGTGTTGATACACCATGATTAGTGCAAAAATCACCTACTTGTACATGAAAGTTTTTACATATAGGATTTTCATGAAGATCTTCTTAACATTAGAACACTAGATAGATCTGAAGGGGAAGTGGTAGACAAAGAGGACAGTAGGCCGAGACTATTTCTCACAGGCTTAGAATTCAACAGCGGAAAGAGAGAATCCATGTGATTCACTCACAGCCTCTGAGGCAGAAGAGAGAGAAAAAAATGTTGCAGGGAAGGAAGGAAGAGAGAAATAGAGAAAGGAGAGAGAAGAAGGAAGGAAAGAAGGAAGGAAGGGAGAGAGGGAGGGAGGGAGGAAGGGAAGGAGGGAGGGAGGAAGGAAGAGAGGGAGGAAGAGAGGGACTGAGGGAGGGATGGAGGAAGAGAGGAGAGGGAGGGAAGGAGAGGGATGGAGAAAGGATGGAAGGAAGGACAAAGAGAGAGACAGAATTAGAGAGTGAGAGAGAAGGCAAGAGAGGGGGTAAGCAAGGAAGGAAGAGAGGGAGGAAGAGAGGGACTGAGAGAGGGATGGAGGAAGAGAGGAGAGGGAGGGAAGGAGAGGGATGGAGATAGGATGGAAGGAAGGATAAAGAGAGAGACAGAATTAGAGAGTGAGAGAGAAGGCAAGAGAGGGGGTAAGCAAGAGAATTACTGAGAAGCCTAAGGTGGGGGAGGGGAACACAAGCCCAGAGATTAAGTTGGCGCAAGTCAATACAAAAGGCTTTGTGCAAGGGCTCTGGCATTAATGGGATTTGGGCTGCTAAAGCTCTAAGAACCAAGTACAGAACATAACCATAGATGCCGGAGTTATTTTTGAAATGAATGTCTTAAGTAATAGGAAGCTTAACTAGCAGGGACATTTGCAGCCTTTTGCATGGCTGCTGCCAGCTTGGGGCCTGGCTGGGAACTTGGCTGGGAGCAAACCAGAGCTGTCCAGTTAGCAGCAGCCTCCCACCTGGGACAGAATCCACGAGGTGGCTCTCACCCTTGGGTGTGCCCCGAGGAGCTTTGTGTCATTGTAGCAGGGAGAATGAGCCCTGCTGTTGAATCCCGTAGTAATGCAAATGATGTAAATGGAGGGGGAACCTCTGAACCAAGGAATCTTGGGGCCTCTGTTTTAGAATCAAGCATTCATTCTTTCAGTTTTTCATCAATGCCTCTAAAGTGTCTGGAAATGTTTGGGGTCTTGCAGATACTGCCATGAACAATAACCAAGTCCCTGATCTCAAGGAACTTACATTCTCCCAGAGGAGGGGAAGCCAACAAGCAAACAAGAATTTCTGTTGGTTAGAAGAGCCAGGAAGAAAAGCAAAAAGGAAAGAGGAAGAGAGGGGGTTTGCGCTGGGAGAAGGGAAAGTGTTCTCAGGGAAGGCATCTCTGAAAAAGGGGCATTTAAGCAAAGGCCTGAAGAACAAGGAGGACCCCCACCCTACAAGATCTGAGGGAAAACAGTGTAAAAGAAGGGAGTGGCTCATCCTCTCATGCACAGAGTGGGCCACAGTCACCGGGGCCTCACCTCCAACCAACCCAGAGTTCAGCAATGCTCGATTCAAAAACACACAAACATGTGTAATTTTAAAATCTTAAATTGCATACTACTCCTGCTAGGGAAAAACACATCCTGAAACCTGGGTATTTTTAGAATGGTCCATTTCAGTTTCCTCAGGGACTTTTCCCTTGTTCAACCAGAGGCCTAAGGAACCCAGGGCCATCAGCCTCTTCTAAGTACCTGAAAGTACATTCATCAGCCACTGTTTAAAAATTGGATCTTACTTCAAAGCTGAATGACTTGATTACTCCCATAACAGAATACATTACGCTGATTATGGGATTATTCACGTGCCATTTCCAAGAGGCTGGGCAACATCTCTCAACGTTGCACCCACCAACAAACACAGTAGTGAGAGTGAAAAATGTAATGCTAATATTCAAATGCCCTCCTTGTCATGATACCATGATAAAATTCCTCTGTACTCTTTTTTCACTGAGCTAGAAAAGGAGGTGGGGGGGTGATTATTTCAGTACAATACAGCTCAGAGAAAGTGCCAGGAGGGGCCCAAGGATGAGATTGTTTCTGCAATCTGACCCATTAGGCACTCAGTAAATATAAGTGCCTTTCCCTATCCCCTCCACTTTGCCTGCCAAAATCCTGAATATTGATTTTTATATCAATAATTTGCCAATAACATATTCATTGGCTCATTTTTTATAACTGTGAGTCTAGTGCTGTGTGCTCCACCCACTAGCAATTGATTCATAAGAATGGCTTGGGGTGAGAAGGGGTGAGGAGGTGAGGCTTCATAACCATGATTTACTACTAATCGATGATTAGCATTTTATGCTCAAGACAATCAAATTCGTATTATTTTACATTTTTTAAGTTTTAAAAGAACAGTTATTAAAAGCCAAAATGATAACAGGGTATCACAAGTTCAAATGAGCCATAAATTAGACACAGAAGCATAATTCCACTGAACACCATTTTATTAGCTAATCAATGTGTCATTTTTTTCTATTGGCATCCACTTACTATCATGTAATTTCCATAAGGGCACCATCTGTATTTATAAAAGAATTATCTTTGTAGTGATCTAGCAATCTACAAACAACGGTGATATTTAACTTTTCTTAGGGGATCAATTTTGGAATTGGGTTAAAGAATTTATGTCTCTTCTTCATGATGAACCTTTCATAATGAACTTATTCCTACATCTCTGTGATTTCAAAAGCACTTGAAACAAAAAACAACAAAATGTGATTCCAATTTATTGAAATGTAAGGTTCTAGATCTTGACATGTACATTTTTTAATCAAGCAAGATGACTCTTACTATAAGGTCCAGTAAAACAATCATACACAAACTACTTTCTCTTTTCCATTTTGGCTGTAAGGGTAGGTTAATTTTCAGGGTGATCTGATTTGGTGCCTATGGGTCAGACAGACCTGTATCACCAAGGTCATTGCTATGCATTTCATAGCATAGGATCCAGTCCACTCACTCATTTATGATACTTGTCCGAGCCCTGCCTTGTGCAGTTCTTAATGCAGCCTTGCTAGTGCAAGTCACTGCCCCAGTGATAGGTAATAAGGCCTGCAGGGATGAAGCAGTAATACTCTCACCCCTGTCAGAAAAAACTCATAACAGATGCCCTTCTGTTGCGTACAAACTTCACTGATGAGTGAAAAAACATGGATGCAGGGAGAGATTTGTTTAAAGCTTTTCTAAGAATACCAAATAAAACTCCAGAGAGAACAGTCTTTCGTTTTATAAGTTAAATATTACTTCAGCTTTGAGTCAATCCAAAAGAGCAGAGTGCAGTTTGAGAAACTCAAAGACAAAAATCTCACTCTTGGTTAGGATGCAAACTTGTCCACTAATAGTCAATTACTTTGTAAGTTTAACTTTATGAAGGATTTAAAAGGTTTATGATTAAAAAGGTATATGACATACTAACCAACAAAACAAAAAAGCAAAATGCAACTAATATTTATACTTCATGGACTGATTCTTTAATTTGCCCATGTTTGTGGATCCTATAATATTTTAAGTAAAATATCGGTCATAGTGAACAGAACAGATTTAGTCCCTGCCCTCGTGGAGCTTATTATCTTTAAAAAAAAATTATGTGAATGAGCAATTGAGCATCAAATCACCGATTACACATTAGTGATTGAATTGAGATCTGTAACTATGCCATTTTCCTTTCTCTCTAATACAGTTTTATTGCTTTTTAAAATCTAAAACATTTCTTGCCTTTAAATAATTTGATTATGCCCTAGGACCAGGAGGTGATCTTTCTGGATTTTGGCTTTTGTATTTGTGGTTTGTTGGTTGGTTGGTTAGTTGCTGAAATGTTAACATTCAAAGAAATTTTGATCATCAAATTTTTGAAGTATGTTAATAAAATGGAGAGTGTTCAGGGAACACACAGCAAAAAATAAATTCATGGGTGGCAAGTGGGTCTTCTTGGGAAAGGATAAAAATGAAAGTCATCCACCTCAAGAAGTAACTTGATTATTATCCCTTTGGGAACCAACATGTGAAAAAAGGAACTCTAGAATTAGTGAAGTTCTATGTTCAAGTGCTGCTCCATCATTATGTATTGAAAACCTCTCCTACATCTCCGTTTCGTTCCATGAAAAGACTCATCCATACCACAAAAATTAAATGGGTATAATTAATATAAATAGCTTGCATGTAGTCTTGGATTATGGTCAGCTGCCTTCATCATCACACTCCACCACCACCACCACCACCACCACAACCACCATCACCACCACCACCACCACCACCACCACCACCACCACCATCACCACCATCATTATCACCACCATCAGCAACAGCAGCAGCATCGTCATCATCTTCATCGTTGTTGTCATCATCATCGTCGTCATCACAAAAAGAACTCAAGTTATGTTGTAATGAAAAGCAACTTTAGATACCTGGGCAGAAACTACAGAAGAAGCTAGTAACAATCTCTCCTGAGAAAATGCTAGGAAAGAAAGGGTCCTAACTCTTCTTCTGTTAACTTGTGTAA
Source organism: Spilogale gracilis (assembly GCA_004023965.1). Classification (NCBI taxonomy): domain Eukaryota; kingdom Metazoa; phylum Chordata; class Mammalia; order Carnivora; family Mephitidae; genus Spilogale; species Spilogale gracilis. Next base: position 40,625 of record PITA01010197.1, read on the forward strand.
CCTCAGACAAAACTTTTAAATTCCCATTTTCAGTTTTCCCTGCTCTAAAATGGACCTAACAGTACTTATTGAATGAGCTAATATATAAGGAAGGACAAGCACATATATCACCTCATTAAATACAGAACACTACTACTTTTATAGGAAAGCATATTCTGACAATAATCTACCATAAAAGGATCTCTTCTGTAACTACCCAAAATAAAAATTCCCAGGAAGACCATGAACTTGAACTTGAGCTCCATGATAAACAAGGTAGACAACATCTCTTAAATTCTCTGGGCTCCAGTTTGGGTCAGGAAAATAGTATACTCATTGTGAGGACTGGAAATTAGACAAGCGACATGCCCAGGAAAAGGTCTAGTACATCAGGCATATGGTGGTTTCAATTTCTCTCTATTAAATAACGATCCAGTATATTCCATTTTCAGTGTAAGTATTCCCACACTCTAAAACTCTTTAAATAAAAGCCATTATAAATAACCTTTGTATGGTCTTTAAATAATTCTTTATGGTTTGGAAGAAAAACAAATCTATAGAAACATAAAAATCCAGTGTGTCAAATACACAGTATAATCATTTCGTATGATCACAGCTAATACAGTTCAACCTAAATTGCAGTCTTGTATTTGACATAATTACACATAACCAAACACTAATAAAAATTGCTGCCTTATATTTCAAATTAGTAATTATGGTAGTAAACATTAACAACATGTCAGATATAAGATGGTGATTTGTTCTGAAATGTATTAGAAATCATTATACTGTGTGATAATTTTAATTATAGTTGGGTAGCAAGACAGCACGCAGCAGACCACGGCTCTAAGTGCATTAGGGGAACCAGTAGCTCTTCAATTCAGCCCTAAAAAGGACTCCTATGGCTTGAGTTCAAGAAATGTGTGGTTATTTTTCCATCTTTAAATGGGGAACCCTGTTCCCTCTCCAGAATCAGTATTATCATGAGGTTTGGAGTCATCCTTCCAGGGTTTAAATCCTAATTCTATTGCTTTCTGGTCCTAAGAACTTAGCAAATGGTAATTGTCCATGTCCCAGTTTTCTCATATTCAAAATGGGAAACACGGGTTCCTGGCTGACTCAGTCAGAAGAGCATGCATTTCTTGATCCTGGGGTTGTGAGTTTGAGCCCCACTTTGGGTATAGAGATTATTTTAAAATAAATAAATAAGTTTTAAAGGGTAAAAATAAGCAAACAAACAAATAAATAAAACAATGGAAAACATAGGAGTACACAGCAAGTGATAACAGGCAGCTAAACTAGATCATTCTCTCTCTAGCACTTAGCCTAGTACCTGGAACCCTGAGTGTTCAGTACATACTACTGGTTGTTACTATCATTTAACATTAATAACCAAGTCAATCGTTCTCCTAAACTTTTCAGACCCTGGTCTTAATAATAATGACACAATGTCCTATTTAAAGTAAAAATGGGATGGAGCACCTGGGTGGCTCAGTGAGAGTTAAGCAGCCAACTCTTGATTCCAGTGCAGGTCAAGGTCTCCGGGTCCACACATAGAGGCACGGGTCAGGCTTCCAGCTCAGCGGGAAGTCAGCTTAAGGATTCTCTCTCTCCCTCTGTGCCTCCCACCACTAGCATATTCTTCCTCCCTCTCTCTATAAATAAACAAAGGGTCCCTGGGTGGCTCAGTCAGTTAAGTGGCCAACTCTTGACTTCGGCTCAGGTCATGATCTCAGGGTGGTGAGATCGAGCCCCCAAATCAGGCATGGTGTTCAGTGGGGAGTCAGAGCCTGCTTAAGATTCTCTCCCTCTCTTTCTGCCCTTCCCCCTGCTTGTGAGCGTGCTCTCTTCTCTCTCTCTCTCTCAAATAAATAAACAAATCTTCAAAAATAAATAAATAAAAGTAAACTCAAAATATGCCAAATATTAGCTTCTATCCCTCGGGACACTATAGTCTTGAGAATTTCATCATTGTCCTTTCATCTTTCCTTCCATGTTTTCTGCATTTGTCTTCACTTTTTCATGCACTCACAGTGTTATGAGTCACTGGGAAGATACCGTTCTTTATAATTTCACCTCTCAAGAAGGTCTGACTTCGGCTCATCCTTTCTTGGGCCCTATCTGGGCCCTATCTCCCTGTTGGCTTTAATCATGTCTTCTAAACATGGCTCCAGCATAGAGCCCATACTCCCTTAATAACAGCACCCATCAGAGGGACACTGGGAAACTCCACTCCCAACTAATGCATGTGTAAGAGCCATGAGACTCCCATTCCACATGCATAACACCTTGACATACCTGAAATCTGATCACCAGCCTCCAAATTAGGAATTTTCCCCTTTTCCTGCCCTCCTCACCATGTTTTTATTCTAACAAAAAAACATTTGTTCTATCTGAGTTACCTATTTCTACCCTTTTCAAAGACTTCTGGGCCTTGCAACATATCTGCAGGATTCTCCCTGCTCCAAGATCTCCATGCATTACACGGTCTCCTGCAAAGTGGGGAAGAACTCCCAGCATTATGATAAAGCACCTTTCCTGTCCACATTTCCATACTGTTTCGGGTAAAACATTCAGGGGAACAGACTGGACTGCTAATTAGGGGACTGTCTGAAACCACCATGAACCAGATTTCCATCGGTGCAATAAGCAAAGACTCTTCATTAAAATCACTGTCCACTGTAAGGAAAAACGGTTTCAAGTGCAATAGATCTAATTCACAGGAGTGATCATGCAGGCCCAGGTACAGTATTCATTATTAACTTAAAAAGTATGCCAAATCAATTAAAAACCATTTTAAAGGGAAGGAATAAAATTTAGTTCTACCTAACTGCAGCTCAGCTCTAATTTATCTTCCAGCCACTTTCAAGGGATTTTACTTGGTTCTTAATCTAACATTCATTGGAAAGGGTAATTCTCATGAAATTACAATGACATCTCTTGCATTGTTTAATGCAAATGTTCCCATTCTTCGGAAATGGAGAGCAGCTTCTCCAATAAAGACTCCCTTCAAGGTGTAAAGCGGATGAGCTCGGCGATCTGCTTGAGAAGAATATAGCATGCGTCTCAGAAGCTGCTCAAATTTAAAACCCTGCCTGCATCCCTATGACAAATTGTATTCCAAATATAGGTTATTCACAACATGTTTGTTATAAGGCAAGGCATATGAATTCTTGCCGTGTCTTTCTTTACAAACATGTCAAGACTTGTGAACCCTTAATGAAATGCAGCATTTTAGAGGCAAGAGAAAGCTACAAAGATGCCAGAGAGAAGAGGCTTATTTCCTGGGACTGGGGCCTTCCTGGGTTCGTGACTGTTCCCACTGTCAGAGACGCCAGCCAGTCATCTCGGAATCAAATGGGGCTTTAGCGGTCACCAAGACCAGCCACTTCTTCTCACAGAGGAAAACACTGAGGTCTGAGGGAGAGCAAGAGTTTTCCAGAGTGTCGAGGATGCTGAGGGGCAGAGACCCCCAGGCCCAGGCTGCCGACAAGTGCCATTCACTAGGGCCTTCGGTTGCCAAGGCTCTAAAACAGACATTGTCCCTTGGGGCACTTTTGTAAATCCCATGGTACACCAGCCTTCTGGTATTCAGATAAAAGTTCCATTAAACTTGTGAGTTCATCCCAATAGGATATATTTAGTGATACCACGGAAATTAGTTGGATTGATTTTACATTTGGCATTTTTTTAAATAGGGCCAAGAGTCCATTCCTTCTCATTGGTTAACTCGTTTTTTCCCTTTTAAGTAAAGCACCACTGTTCACTAGTGATGGGAGTTCCCAGCCGAAGGTGGCCACTTTCTATTCCTCTCCCCCTCCACACTCCCAAATAGGGGCCTCTCTGAGACAATGTCAGCATCCCAGTGTACCCTGGTTTGGGTTTAAGACAGGAGTCAGCATTTTTCTGGAAAGGGCCAGATAGTGACTGCTTTAGGCTTTGCAGGCCATTTGGTCTCCGAGCTACCCAATCTGCCGCTGTATCACGAAAGAAGCCAGAGACAGGATGCAGACAAATGAGTATGGCTGTGTTCTGATAAAACTTTATTTATCTACATTGAAACTGAATTTCATATAACGTTCATGTGTCATGAAGTATTATTCTGCTTTTGATTTTTAGTCAACCATTTCAAAATGCAAAAACCCTTCTCAGCTGGCGAGATATACGGACACAGGCAGCAGGCTGGGTCAGTTTCCCCCCGCCACAGTTTTCCAGTCCCGGGTTCAGACTTATGAAAACACTCCCTGACAGAGACAAACCAATTGCTCTCCTTCTAACTCACTACTGGCACTCACCTAATGAACCCGCATCTTTTTTTATTAAATGTGCGTGCTTTTCGTTAGTGTGCAATGGATGTTAGCTCGGGAAATTTATATCCTGCTTGCTAGTAACTTCAATAATCACATGATGTTCCTGGGTGGGGTGTCTTCCCTGATGTGAAATATAACTGGAAGTACTAATTGGTTACCAAGAAACAGTTGTGGGACTATGTCATTATTGTGCCCATTAGATGAAGGATCTGTCCCTAGGACGGTTGATATGAGTTCTACTAATGGACTTTTACCCTTCATGTGTAAATACTGCTTTAATTTTAAAAAGAAATATTTTAGTTTCAAGTGTGGTCAGTCTCGCCACCAACAAATCAGTCCCTGAAATCATTATCAATCTTTTGTCTGTACAAGGAAGTAAGGAGGAATTCTCCATTTAAATACCTTTCCACACAACACACTCCACTGGCATCAGCATATTACAAAAACCAATTTTCTTACATCAACTTCTATCTACTTCTAATTCTGTAGCATAGCTCTGGGGAGTTGCTACAAGGTCTGTGTAAACTGAAAATCTAAATAACATTATGACGCCTATTACAGAACTAATTTATAATCTAATACCCCAGTTGAATTTAATATCCTATTTATTTATTCAAGCAAAATATCTGGAAAAAATATGTCACATCATAATGTAGTTGTTATGAAAATGGAAAAATAAAACAGAATTTTAGAGAAGGCATGATAATTGCTAGGGGCAGGTATGAGCAAGAATTCAGAGTCCCTCACATGAAGGAGAGATGGGAGCCCTTTAATAAATAGAATTTTAGCTTTATAATGCAATTATTGTCAAATTCAGTATTTTACATCAAATTTACAACTTTAAAATGTGATTCCTATTAATGTTATCTGCTCAGAGCTACTGCAGCATAAAACTGTTGGCCAACAGATGCCACCTCATCAACTGTCTTTAACAACTCCATTCCCATCCTGGATGGAAGAACTGAGTTTATGACAGCGTTTATAAGCATGCACTGCCAATACAAATGCACAAGTGATGTGCATGTATATAATACACACAAACTAATGAAAAGAACTATGGAAATGCTTCTCAGAATACTAAATCTCATGCTGATTTCCTTATCTTGAAATAGTTGAAGGAAGGAAGGAAGGAAGAAAAGAAGGAAGGAAAGGAGAGAGGGAGGGAAGAAGGGGGGAAGGAGACAGAGAGGGAAGAAGAGAGGGAGGAAAGAAGAAAGGGAAATAAGGAGGGAGGAAGAAAAAGAAAGAAAAGAGAAAGAGCAGAAGGAAAGGAGCAAACAAAGATATTTTGAAATTTGAAGAAGCAAAGCTATAGAAAGCATAAATACAGGATCACCTGGATGGCTCAGTCAGTTGGGTGTCTGAATCTTGATTTTGGCTCAGGATGTGACCTCAGCATTCTGGAACTGAGCTCCACATTGGGCTCTGAGTTCAGCAGAGAGTCTGCTTGAGATTGTCTCTTTCTCCCTCTGTCCCTCATCCCTACCCTATGATAAATAAATAAATAAATAAATAAATAAATAAATAAATAGATAGATAGATAGATAGATAAGTAAGTAAGTCTAGGAAGGGAAAGAGGGAGAAAGGAAGGAAAATAAAGGGAAGGGGGAGGGGAGTGGAGGGAAGAAAGAAAGAAAAGAAAAGAAAGAGAGAGAGAAAGGGAGGGAGAGAGGGAAGGAGAGAGAGGAAGGAAGGAAGGAAGAAAGAAAGAAAGAATAAGAACGCTGGTAGGCCATAATTACATACTACCCCTGAATGCTCCTGGCCATCCAGGAACCAGGAGATGACTTGGCAAAGTCTAGTAAGGCTTGAGAGTACATACACAGCAGAGTTCTAAAGACTCAGAGAAAGGGTAGCAGCACCTAAATCTCTCCAGGAAGTACAAGAAATGCCTACTGCTTGTCTTTTCTTGAACTATCAGTCACGTTTGGAGCTTAGGTAGCAGCTCTAGGACCAGGAATTACATGTGTATACAGCTGCACCTCACACAAACACATGTGTGTCCCCTCTCACAGTGCTGACTTCCAATCCTCACCCAAAAAAGTAGAATAAATAGCTGTGTACATTGCAGTCTCAACCACTGAGGTACTTGAGTACTATTTGAAGCCAGCATGTCTGGATTACAACCCTACTCTAGACCTCCTGTATTTTTAATAAGGTCCCGAGGTTACTCTGATGCACTTCAAAGTTTAGAAACCAGTGGTCTCTGTGATCATATTTGAAAAGCATCAGGGAAGAACCTTTTGCCCCAGAAATGATTATAACACTGCTCTCTCAGTATCCAGGAATCTCATAATTAGTGATTCATTCTTTCACCTTTTAAAGGTTTCCTGGTCTCCAAGGGTACTGAAATTAAAGGCAAATATACCTAGGAGAAGAAAGAGCTTAAGTCCTCTTACCAACTGATGAACTGGTTAGATAGTAAAGCCCTGCAGAAATTAAACAAAAGCTTCCCCAAAAGGGCAAGAAAGTGACCTGTAAAAGGAAGGTATCAAAGACACAGGAAGAGATTCCATCCTGCACATATAAATAAACACACATGGGTTATCTGACCAAATGTCACCTCCGAGAAATGTGCGGGTATCAAGGGTCAGGCATCCTGGCTTCATCTACTTTCTGCAGTCTGACATCAAGAGGAATTCACATTCAGATCCTAATGTGTTCCAGGATGTATTCAGTCCAAGCGGGCATTCCTTCATGGTGTCCCTTTCAAAAACATGCATGAAGACTTTGGTATGAGACTGTACTCTCTCTGGGCAGACACGGGATGGAGTGGACCCCCGTTATTTCCTCAGCTTCCCTCCTAGTGTGGATTCTGCCTCCCTCCCCACTCGACTATGGTTGGCTCAGTTAGGATGCCTGGAAAATAGGAAGACCCTCCTTCCCCTCAACCATTTTACCTGCTCTTTGTGAAGGGTATACATATGCAACAGAAACCCAACTCAGCACTCTATTGATTATTACCTATAAATCTAGCTCCTCATAATAAGTTTCCATGAAATACAACCCAGGGACATAAATCTCTCCGAGAGAGATGAAATCTGATGGGAAATAAAATTCCCTCATTTCATTTATTTCCTTGTTTAAAGACTGAATTTCCAATCAGTTATGAACATTACCATGAAATGACAGGTGGATGGGAACAGACCACGGGTTGGGGGGTTAGAGAGCCAGGAGAGCCAACACTCCCCACACCAGTCACTGGTGATGTATCACCAGCAAGTGACTTCCCTCTGAGCCTCAGGTTCGTCATCTCTAAAACAAGGATAAGAAGCTCCCTTGCATGGGAGCTATAAAACCAAGTTGGATAACTATAATGTACCAAGCATGCATTAGGAGTTCAAAACGGTAGCTGTTACATGCTGCCCCTCTCTTCATTTAAAGTTCTCTTTAATACCAAAAAGAAAAGCAAAGGAATTAGCTACCCCTACCCACAAAATTCCATCATTGCTCCCCACAAGTCCAAGACAGCTTCATTCAACTGACTACCAAATATGTGTCAGGCTTTGTCCTGGGTTCTGGCAATTGTCCAGGCTCAACTTCTAACTTGAAAAGGCTATATTACCAACACTTAAGATGATGTGCAAGAATAAAACAGGTGGGAAAATCATAATTTTTTTTTTTGTAAAATTCCCTATACTTCACAAGAGCCCAGTTCTCTGTGCCATTCACAAATCTTGAAGAAGAGTGTCTGTCCTCCCTGAAGCCTTCAGGGGCCTCTAGCCAACTCCTCCCCTGGGTTTTCTGAGCTCCCGACTGAGGGCTGGTCTCTGTTTTTCCACACTCTAGTGCAATTTTGATTTAACAAAGTAACAAGTCCCCACACTATGGGCTTTATCAGGAAAGGGACAATGTCCTATTAATTTTTTTTTTTTACTTCCTTCCCTCACCAGAAAAGTGTCTGCATATAGCAGTCAAACCACACCTCCGAGCTTCTGCTTCCAGGACAGAAAGCCTCACCTCCCCTAGGCCACTTCTGATAACAAAACATCCTCTCCCCAGGCTGCTCCTGGGGATCAGAAAGTCACTCCCTGAGCTTAAGCACCTGAGTTCCAGATACATTTTCCCACAGCAAAAAATGACAAATGGAAATGACTTTTTCCTAGAACAAGGAGAAAAGCTTACAGGACTGAGAAAAATGTTGGTGTTAGCATTCTCACTTCAACCGGCCGGCAAAATCTGATGTGGCTTTTCCCATCTGATCCTCTTGGCCTTCCAACCCTCCACTTCTGTGATCTGACCATGTGGTAAAAACCACATTCTGTTCCCTTCCCACATGCTGGAACAATAAACTGGGCTTTGCCTTGACTTGAGCCAACAGTTTGTTGGTTTTGCTTTTCTCCTGATAAATATGTGGTACAGAGGAAACAGAAACCTTAAATTGACCGAATGTTGGACAAAGAGCAAAGCAAGGTTTAGTGATTTTCACAGGCATCTTGAGGAAGACAGAGCATGAGCCTAGTGAGGAAGACAGAGCATGAGCCTATTGAATGGTCCTTGTAACCCCATTCTGAGGTCATGGGGTGGGAGGAAATTTGGGGACAAGAAAGAGGGCACGGAGGTATTGAAGATGGCGAGAAAGTCAAAGGGAAAGTTGGGGGCGGGGGAGAGAGAAAAAAAATCCCTAAAAAATCCCTGTACAGCTAGGCCAAGCATTTATTATCATTGTGTCTAGCTCTCCAAATCAAAAAAAAAAAAAAAGGAAAATCAAACAAACAAAGAATTCACCAGCCAGAACCAGGCAGCCTCTCCCGCCTTGATTCACACATGGTCTCCTCACTCCCTACTCCTGCCACAGATGGTGGCAAAGCTCCAGCGACACACGCAGTGCCCTGAGGCACTGAAACTTCCTCTGGGTCCCTCAGAAAGGGTGGCTGGCTGCTCCTGCTCTCAGCTGCCATGGGGTAATCTCTGCCTCCCCTTCCCCTTCTCTGCTCCTCGTCAAAACGGCACATTGTTAGAAATGTGCTTGAGATGTGTGATTTGGGGCAGATAGTTGCTGGAGTTCCCATATGCTTAAGGTACATAACTGGGCCACTGAGAAAAAGGAATTTAAGCATTCTAGAAAACAGCAGGAGAGCAAATTGGCCTTTCCCTCTGAGAGCTATTATTAGAGACCCAGCCCAATTCAGCCAGAAAGCCAATATCTAGCCCATCCGCTCTTCCCCTGCAACAATGCCCCACACACCCCGCCCTCTTTCAAGCAGGACTGCCCTGATGCATCCCAGCCAGACGCACATCTCATCTTTAATGCCGACCACCAGCTTGCAGAGATCAGTGGAAACATCCCTTCTCACACAGCAACTTGACAGTCCAAAGTTTAATTTCACATAATACCAAGAACTCACAGAACGTGGCAGTACATTTGTGTTGTCCTCGTGGAATTTGGCAACCTGCTAGTTTTTCTCTCTGTGTACCTGCTGAAGTCACAGCTGCTGCCTAAACTTTGTAAATAAATGCTCAACAAATGCCAAATAAAGAAACCAACTTTCCAGGAAGCAGAAAGGGCAGGAGATCACAGTTTTTGTTCTCAGAAATATGCCGTGACCTGCTGCAGAGCTGTATCCTAGAAGCATAGGTGTGTCTCTGTTCTCTTGTGTCTTTTTTTAATAGATTTATTTATTTATTTTAGGGGGGGAGGAGCAGAGGGAGAGGGAGAAGCTCAAGCAGACTTCTTATTTTAGGGGGGGAGAAGCAGAGGGAGAGGGAGAAGCTCAAGCAGACTTCTTGCTGAGCACGGAGCTCAGGGCTCAATCTCAGAAACCTGAGGTCACGACCTGAGCTGAAATCAAGAGTCGGATGTTTAATGGACTGAGTCACCCGGGTGCCCCTACTCTCTTGTGTCTTGAATGTTCTTCTACCTGAGGTGGGAGGAGAGGGTATGAAGGAGGAAGGGAGGGACAAAAGAAAGGAGGGAGGGAAGGAGAGAGGGAGAGAGTATAAAAGAAATGAAGGGGAGAAAGACAGAAAAACAGAAAACCCTTTCCTATTATTTATCCCCCAATTAATGAACAGAAAATGTTGGCTGGGAAGACAATACACAGCCTTATTATTTCTTATAGCACACATTTCTATGGAAATTGGAGATTTTGGAGTCTATTTTTTCAATGGATTTAATCTCCACTCATGCAATGAATTAATGAGAAAACAGGTTTCATTGCATTTGACCCTCCCCTTTGCAGGCATGTGTCCACTGCAAATATGAAGACATCACTGGTTGGGCCTTTTTATTACTCCTGGTCCTTTGGCCTCACAGAACATGTTTCTCAACAGCAACTCCATGCTGAAGGATTATGGAGTTAATCATTCAAGATACTCTGGCACGTTGCACTCTGTGTTCTCTCCAGCACAGGTAATGCACAACTGAATCAACCCACAAGAGATGGAAAAGCCCAGCATTTCTCATCATGGGTAAAAATACACTTTGTAAGTGGGCTGTCAAGCAGCCACCTCCATTTCCCTGCCTACCTCAAAGGGTACATCCATCCCATACGTAAGATGAACTAGAAGTAAGCTTAGACATGATGTATGGATGAGATGTGATTTACTGCTTATCTCTGGCTTTCTGATTCAACGATGACTCAAGCCAAGTAAATCAGGTAGTAATAATGATACTTACAGCTACCATCTACTGAATATTTAAATGCCAGTGTCTATACCATAGCACTGTGGGTCTTGTCTTCTCCCAGTCAACCAGGAGTTCCATGCAGGGCAAAGATCTCACCTCTGTTGTTTTTTTCTTTTTGTTCTTCTTTTGCTTTGCCATTGTCCCCACCATATAATGACCAATGTTGACATAGCAGTAACTATGCACCAGGCATTGTTCTAAGGATGGTATATACAAAAAACCATCAAATCCTCCTGACAACCACATAGGCGGCTATTCCAATAAAGTATCTTATTATCGCCATTTTTTATAGATGGAGAAACCAAGTCTCGGAGGCTTTAAGTAACTTGTCCAAGTCAAGTGGTGAAACCAGGCTTCAAGTACACGTATTCTGCTTCCAGAATCTACGCCTTTGCAGGATGTTTATTGCTCCGATAAACATTTTTGAATGAACAAAGGGTCTCATGTAAGCATTAAAACAACTTTAAGGAATAAATTTGACTACTCTTCTCTACAAAGTAGGAAACTGAGACTCAAACAGGTTAAGTAACCTGCCTAAAGTCACACAGCTAATTGTGTAGAATGAGGACTCAGCTTGGGTCTTCCCAACATGGAGGCCCTTGGTCTTGAAACCACTGGAGTATTTTCAACCATGTGAGCAAGCAACTCCCTTCTCAGGGCTTCCCTTCAGTGGCATCATTTTCCCCCATCTTTGCGATAACAGCATCTCTTTTGCACACAAAGAAACTTGACAATAAAGCAGATTTTTCTCTTTATGGATCTGTCTGTGTGTTTTGTTTCCCCAGTAAGTTGTATAACATAAGAAAGGCTGATGATTCAGATGGCGGGTGAGAAGGCGATCAGGAAGCTGTTTGATTTCCAGTGAGCCTGTCCATCAGAGCCACGGCAAGAACCTCACCCATGTGGTTAATTCGGTAAGGAACATCCCCACATCAGGCCCTGGACATTGCTTCCTCAGTATTGGAAACATTTGATGCAAGTAAGGCACAACCCAGTGGCGTTAGTGACACACCTTGCCTAGACCAAAGACCTCTCTTTCATCCAGCTGTGTGAGTCAGGCAGTGAGCTCCTCCTCAGCTGGGAAAAACTTTTACCTTTTTCCAGCACTTGCTCTGACCGCTTGCTCCTAAATGACTGTTCTTCCATCTGATTATTTTTCTTCCATACACACCTGTCACCCGACTTTTCATTTTTTAAAAAGTTTTAAAAATTTATTACTCCTGAAACAAGAACCTGAGAATGAGAAGGCGATTAACGGAATCCTTTGGCTGACCTTCAGGAGACCCAACCGGTGGGTGATTGATGAAATGACCACAGGTTTAAGCAGAAGGTCAGCTTCAATAATACGGCTGCTCCTTCCCATGGTCCTTGCGAACCAACTTGGTCGTTGGCTTTCACTTCTCCTTTGCAACAGTTTTAACACCAAGACGTATGACGGACTCCACGACAAGCCACCTTTTTGTGACGCTCATTGTGTAGTGACAAAGGCATGGCGCAGGCATCATCGTTAGATCGTGATCTAATATCAGACATGACTATTCTCAATCGTGGCTATTCCCTGTTCGTTACTTTCCCATCATATCCAAGTCAGCCTCCTGCTGGAGCCTGGCTGGAGATCACCTGGATGGCACTCCTCACTGCACCTCTAACTGGCCCTGAGATCCATCATTACTTCCTCTTTCTTGTGTTTAAAATGGGGCTCATAAAACCTACCTGCCAACCTTCCCATATTTAAAGCATTAAAGTTCTCCTTTCAGCTGGTAGTATTTGAACTTGAAAAAGGGAATAAGAGAAGGAAAATGACTTAAGGTTTTTTTGTGGTTTTTTTTCCTGGCAACTTCTAAGGATCAGTAATAGATAATTCTTTAATCTCACCCACACTTTAGAACACACATCAGATATTTCTCTACAAAATGACCCAACAAACAGAAAACAACAGCAAGCTAGAGGCTGTTGTACCACTTTGTCTAAATCATCTCTGTGAGTTCTCAAAGGTTTCCTATGAAATCAAGGCAATGGGGTGATAAGGAGTAGGAGCTCCAGACCCACACTACTCACTTCGTCAACTGACTAGCTGTGTGACCCTGGGCAAGTCATTTAACTTATTCCACTCAGCTCTGTACACACAGGATGGGGATGATGACACTTAGCTTTTAAGATTGCTCTGAGGAAGGGTGCCTGGGTGCCTCAGTGCATTAGGCATCCGACTACTGACTTCAATTCAGGTCATGATCTCAGGGCTGTGAAATCAAACTCCACGTCAGACTAGGCTGAGCTGGGAGTCTGCCTGAGATTCTCTCTCTCCCTCTTCTCGGCCACTCCCCTCCAAAATAAATAAACAAATCTTTTTTAAAAGATTGCTGTAAGGATTAAATGAGACGCTGCTTGTAAAGTGTTGGAAGGTCTGGACACAGGAAACATGCTCAGGTAAGCACTGGATATTATTACTATAGTAATCCAGTTTTATAGATAGGGAAACCGAGGCTTTGGTAAGTTTATTAAACGACATGCTTGAGATGGTGATTTCTGAGTGGAAGTGTAGGGATTTGACCCAGGCAGTCTATTTTCAAAGCCCAAGTTCTTAACCATCCCATTAGTTTCCTCCCGGCACCAGTTTTTAGCTGTGAGTTTCTGGTCCCACACTCTTCCTTAGCCTCGTGAAACCAGCTGAAGATGGACACTGTGAAAGGGGAGAGACCCTGCAAGGGCAGCACAAAGCCATGACAAGAACGGAGGGAGATGTGCTTCCTGGGGATCCAGAGGGCCAGCAGGGAGGGCGTTCCCCAATGTACTACAGACACAACTGACAGCTCTGCTCCTTCTCCTCTGACCCTTTACAAACTCACCCAGTCTGTTTCTGCCCTGAAGCAAGATGTGATAGAATAGTTTACATCTTTAGAAAGAAAAGAAGAAAACACAAACCACCCACTGGGTGGACTGGGGATAATCCAGAGTTGCATGCAGCCTTTTCATTCTACTGGGAACTTTGCATTTGTAATGTCCATCTTGGGCAGGCGAGGAGAGGCTGTTGTGTGAATGGAGTGATTTAAGATGCCATAGAAAGACACAGCTTCCCCAAATATGTTTACCCACTGGTGCCCTGGCCTTTCGTGATTTGAGCTTTGACATTTAGCCTGTATCTGTCCTGTCCTCCTCTTTTGAAATGAAAATATGACTATGATGGGTAAGAAATTCAATTCTTGCCCCCAGAGGAGCCAGTGTTCTTGGGTCTTCTTCCACATGGTGAGATACCATGAGCACATGGATATCCTCAGGGAGGGATGAGGAATGAGGGCTCTGATAAATAAGCTGGGGAAGGAAAGAAAAATGAGAGAAACATGATGTATAAACTTTGGGTGCTTTCTTGTGCTACAGATAATGGCATCAAGCCTCAGAAAGGTTAAGAAACTTGCCCTAGAAGATCACATAAGGGGCAGAGATGAGATTTGAATATGCTTATCTGCAAATCTTATGTTACCACCATACCCTCTGCTTCTCTATAGTACATGACCTGCTCTTGAAATTCAGATATGGCCATAAGTCTGCTTCTAAACCAGAACTGATGCTCAACCTTTCTCTGGCAGGTCATCGTGTTTACAAACTTTCTCCCCTCATATGTATTCTTCAGCTCCTTACCATTTCCAATGCAGTCATGAGGATAAAATATGTGATTTTGTTTCTGTCCATAATTTCTCCTCTAGAAGGTTACAGTCCTAGTCAGAAGCAGCAGGGGTTGTACTAAAGCTTAAGGAAAAGCAAAACTATTAAACCACAGCCCATCCCTCTTCAATAACTCTGCCCAAACTTTGAAAGGAAACAATGCTTCCCATTACAGCAGCAGTCCCCCGAGATTCAACCAGAGCTGAGAGTGAAATACCTGAGCCAGTCTCTGCCTCTCTCCCTCCTTACGTATTCCCCACATGCAAGCATATCTCAATAGGAAGAGATCAACTACAAAAAGGGAAGGGATGAATGGGACATACAATTGACAATTGCCCAAATAGTCAGTGCCCAGAGACCTAAACAAAGTCCTGGACTGGAGATATGGCTCTTGCCACCACAGGAAAATGGCCCAAAGCTACAGGCTTTTACTCCCAGAGGGAAAGATATGGGATAGTCTCTTCTGCAGGCCTGCTCTTTTTTTGCTGATAGAGACCATTTCCCATCACAGAGGCTGCAGATACCAAATATTTATTCTCCCAGCCTGCCATACAATTAGGATATCAGTATACACTTTAATCATAACCACAGGGATCCAAGGGGAAGGTCCTACAGGTAGCTCCCAAGAAAAGCTTTCATCCTTAATAAAAAAAGATGCCCTAGAAGTAACTTTCCTTTTCTTTTTTTTTTAGAATTTGTTTATTTATTTGAGAGAGAGAAAGAGAGTGAGAGAGAGCATGAGAGGGGAGAAAGTCAGAGGGAGAAGCAGACTCCCCATGATGCTGGGAGCCCAATGCGGGACTTGATCCCGGGACTCCAGGATCATGACCTGAGCCGAAGACAGTGGCTTAACCAACTGAGCCACCCAGGGGCCCATAACTTTGCTTTTTGCCTTTGGGTTTGAATGTCTGACTCCTAGAACACCATCTTATGATCCTAAAGGAAAAGCCTGAAGAGCAGCCAATACACAGAAGATAGCTGAGTATAGGCACAGAGAGAACCTGGGTCTGAATGATGTCACTGAATCTCTGATCCAATCCCAGAACCACCTTGCCTCCAGACTTCTCGTGTCCAGTTACCTATTGCTGTGTGACATATTACCCCCTAAATTTAGTGGCTTAACATAACAAACATTATCTCACAACCTCAGTGGATCAGGAATGTGAGAATGGTGTTGGTGAGTGATTGTAGCATAGGGATCTTCTAGAAGGCTACAGTCAAGGTGCTGGTCAGGGTTACAGTCATCTCATGGCACAACCAGGGAAGGATTTGCTTCCAAAGTCACTCTGGTGGCAGTTGGAAGGCCTCAGAAGATCAACTTCCAAGCTTACTCACAGAGGCCACTCCACCCGGTTGCCTTACAGCAAGGCAGCTGGTTTCCTCCAGAATAAGTGATCAAGAGAGAGTGAGGGAGAGTAACCAACATGGGAGCTATAGTCCTTCTCATAACCTAATATTAGAAATGACATCCTATCACTCCCTACTATACTCTATTCATTTAATGCAGAGGTTCTCAGCCTTGACACCATTGACATTTTGGGTTGGATTATTCCTTGCTGTGAGGGCTGTTCTGTGTATTATAGAATGTTAAGCAGCATCCCTGCCCACTACTGCCAATATTACCATCACCACTCCCAGTTGTAACAAAAAAAAAGGAGTCACTAGATACTATCAAGTGTCCTCTAGATAATAATCACTCCCAGTTGAGAACCAATGATTTATAATAAGTCACAAAATCAAGCCCACGCCAAGGGGAAGGGATTATACAAAGGCATGAATGCCAAGAAGCAGGATCACAGGAGTCATCTTTGAGCCTGCATACTGATATGGCTTTATAAGATAACTAACTTCTTTAAGTCTTAAGTCATTTGAAGTTGATCTTTTGGTTATTTGAAGCCCAGATCTCCTTAGGTGATACAGAAAGACTAGCCACTTATTTCACCTATTAATACAGCTGTTACTTTTCCCATCTTTCAAGAGTACTAAGTAAAAAATTCAGGCAAAGTAAGATGCTTTCTAAAGAAATGATTCAACACTGGTGTCCTGAAAAAGAACCAATCTCCCATTTCAGAGCAATAAAATGCTCAATACCACACACAAGTTTCTAATGGAAAGACATCAATTGCCCCCTTCCTGTGCATTTTTACTGCATGAAGAGACACAAACATCAGAAGGTAAAAGACAGCAGTAAAAACAAAATGCTACCACTTCACGAAAGGAATGACCATATTATACCAATTGGGATATTTTAAGCACTTAGGAAATGCCATATCCTGACCTGACTGAAGATGGAGTTGGAATAGAGGACTGAGGAGCGGAGTGAATGGTGAAGGAGAATGGCAACCAGTGGATTCTGTTGCAACTTTTCTATGAACCCATTCCACTTATGAACAGCCCTTGTTTTCACCCTCAGATCCTTCAGGAACTGACCACTCTTCAAAGTGTCCCAGGGGCAAAGAGCTCCTTTCTACCTTATGATGACTGTGACTGGGTTTCCCAAACCCCAAGGCTTTGAGCACATGGTCCCAGGAAAACAGCATATGGTGATTTTTGTTCAAAAACTAAAGGTCTTTTTATTGGCCTAACCCATCCCTTTGCAGAGCTCCCTCGGGAGATTATAAAGTCTGTAACAGGCATCCAAAACCAATTATCAACTAAGGGCCAACAGTCCCAGGAATAACTATGGAGTTCAAGATGAAAGGCTCAAAATGAAAGCTATTTCCTACACAAATATCTTAGAATGGTAGGAATAAACCTTGGGAGGAATAACATTATTGTAAAATGTGTTTTATGACACTATAATGATTAATGGCATTTCACACTAATAAAGTTGACAGGAAGAGGATGTGAAAGACTAACGAAAGTGCAAATACAAATTTCCTTTTAATATCACCAGCATTTTTCTCTACAAGAACAAGACATGCGCCAACAGGATAAGAGGAACAGCTATTTTAAAAATCCAAAATAAATAATAAAACAGCGATAGACATCAACAATACAACCAGCTTGAATAGTAAGCCCATGTGATGAGTTTCCTAGAGAGACTATTAAAAATATTCCTCTCTCTTTGTAGTCCCAGTCCTTTCTGCTGTCCAAGACTTGTGCCTGATAACATGGAATCTTCCTGTTGGGAGAAATAGTCGGGAGCAAGAGTCCCAGCTACCCTTACACAGCTTCATCTCAGCAAACCCACATCTTACACCTTTCTTATCCTTCTCACACTCGTCAAGATCTGAGCCCTCCCATCCAAGGCTGTCCCCTCCACCATCCTTCTTGATTCCATCTCCTCCATCCACCTGGGGTCTTTCCTCTTCTTTACTTCACCAACATCTGATTCTCTCTTCTGCACCTACCCTCCAAGGAGGTCGTCTCCATGTAGAAAATAACTTCATGTGGTCGTGGTTGTTAATTGCTGTTTTATTTTACTACTTTCTCTCTCTAACTCTTGGGATGAATGGTCTATGTCCATCTTTCCACTAGACATTCCTCACACTGGGGAGAAATCTGATATCTAATATTGATTTGTACTACTGGGGGATCCTGATCACAGGGGAATCAGTAGTATCTTTTTTACTAAATGCTGAGATTTGTTCCCATTTCTGAGTCTGCTTAACTTACCAGGGCACTTAACATTGATTATAGCTCCAATTACTTCCTGTTTCCTTTCATTTTTCTGACCCCTTCTTTATCTTTTTCCCCATTTCCACTTTGCCCCTTTGCACTTCATTGGTCAATGGTTTACAAAGCATGATCTCAAGCCTTCTGCTTTTTTAGCCTCTCTTCACTTCTATTTCCACAACTATAAAATGAGATCATAGTATTATCTATCTCACTGAGTTATCTTGAGAAATAAATAACATAAATAGTCCAAGTAAAGTGCTAAGAAGCATGGTATCATCCCTAAGTCAATGTGTTTTATGATCATGACTTCCTTGAAAGCTCGCTCCAGTCTCAACACTGGAATGTAAGCAGCAAGAGGACAGAGACTTTGTTTTATTCCCTCCTATTTGTCTAGCTCATAGAATAATGCCTGCACATACAAGGTACTCAGTGTTTAACTTAACTGTGTTTTGAGCTACCATGAAAGAACATTTCAATTAATGACTCAATGCTAGTGATTCCAAAATATAATCCCTTATTTCAGGCCCTCTTTGATTTTGATTTTGAGGTTCCTTTGAAATGACATTAGAGTTACAGTCTGCCTAAAACATAATTGGTGTCTCTTTTCCTACTGATTCCTCTGAAAAATCCTCATTTTTATTAATTTGAAACAACCATGCTTACATTATCCTATGGACAGAAACTTCATTGAAATTTTAGTCTTTCCACCCCTCCACTGCACACCCTATTCTCTCATGTACCCCATTTATCCTCCTCCTTACTGTCACATTTTTCTGAGTCTTTATCCTATTTTCTTCCTGTCCAATCAGCACCGTGACCTCCTTAGTGGTCTTCCTGTCTCCAATCTCCCTAAAGTGCTCCACCAAGTTGGCAGATGAAGCCCATGTAAATGGGTATCCAGTATCACCTTTTGGTTAAGAAATTTGTTTCCTTGGTGCCTGGGTGACTCAGTTGGTTGAGGACTGCCTTCAGCTTAAGACATGATCCTAGAGTCCCAGGATCGAGTCCTGCATGGGGCTCCCTGCTCAGCAGGAAGTCTGCTTCTCCCTCTGAACTTCCCCCTCTCATGTTCTCTCTCTCTCTCAAATAAATAAATAAAATATTTTTTTAAAAAAAGGAATTTCTTTCCTTTCCCTTTTATAACAAGTGCAAAGGTCTGAGACTGACAAAACTGCCTATTTAAAATTCTCTCTTTCTCTCTCAACCTCTTTCAGTGACTTGGTAATTTAACTTTCCACCGTTTCTCCCATCCTGGTTCACAGTAGACAAGAGGCCATAGGCAGCCATTCTATGTCAATGCATGTACAATGTAAGTATTAAAAAGTACTCCTTGAACTTGAGCTAGGGTGGCATTCAATGGTAAATAATAGTGGTGGTTATCATTTTGGGGGTTCTTGCTTTCTGCCAGACATGACACTGGAATCCTGCAGTATCCCATTTAATGCTCACAAAACCCCTAAAAGCTAGGGAGTTTGTCCCCAACTATGAGAATCCCGAGGCTCAGAGAAAGAAACAGTTTGTCCCCAAACACACAGCCACTGAAGCAGAAATCCCAAGTCCAGCTGATCTCAAAGCATGTGCACTTGACTGGCCTGAATGCTTCAGCTGAATACAGGGGCCAGGGTGCCAGTGGTGGAGACCAGCAGGTGTGGAGAATAAATAAATTAACTAAAAGAGAAAAGGAACAGAAAGAAAGCAGTAAGTCAGAGAGAAACATCTGGTAGGAAATCAGTGAGGAGTGGAAGAACTAGAGAGAGAATTCATTGGAGAATGTGAAAAATGAAGACAGAAGTGAATTTGAAGAGAAAATGGCCAGAGCAGCTGCAACAAAACAGTCAGGGCTCCTGTGGAACAGCAGGAAAGCGGTTCTCACTTTGGAGGTGGGGCAGCAGTAACGTGCAGTAAAATATGTTCCTCAGAGACAGAGAGCAGTGGGTGAAGAAGAGGAGAGGAAGGTGGAGAAACAGGCCAAAAGGAAGACACAGGGCAGGGAAGACAAGGCAGAAGTGTCAGCACATGGTCTTCTCTCTAAGACTTATCTCCTGCATGAGAACTGTCCTAAGGACTGGGCGCTATTCTCACCCCTGTGTACAGACCATCCCCAGGAGGACACAGAAGGCTCCGGACACAAACTAGCCACTCAACAAATACGTCCTGCACTGAAAGGGGACTGTTAGGAATTGCTTTGAGTAGCCTAATTACGTTGATGCTGGTCACTTTCAAGAAAGGAGGGACTACAGAGAAATAAGCAGTCAGGACTGCTGTCCACTATCCTATAGAAAATGTCAATTTACAAATAAGCAAGTAGCAAGATGCAATGTTCCATCTGCTCGACGTGCCCCTGCCCAAAGAAGCTTCAGAAATGTCGCCCAGTCACACCTGTTTTGCTTTCTTACCAGCACATGCCTTTCCACCTGCCACCTACATGTGCTGTTTCCCATCCTTGCTCCCACATCAGACAGAGCCCCATCTTCTTTCCAGGTCTAACTCTGGAATTATAGTTCTCCTCAGTGCTTTCTAGAACAATCTGATTCCCTAGCTCCCTTCTCCTTGCTCTGGATCCTGGTACGACAAGTCACACTAAATTGTTTCCTGATTGTTACAGGTACATGTGCCTTCTTTTCTGAACTGAAACCCAGGTCTCTGAGTATAGAAATTATATTTCATCTCTTTCTTCTCTACTGCCAAAGCTGAGGCTATTTTCGTGGTGTGAAAGAGGAGTCAGATAAATACATAAATGAGTAAAACTTTTAGAATAGAATTTAGCAGGTAGAAAAATTACGCAAGTGCTGGTTGTTGTTGTTGCTATTTTATTATTATTTTAATAGCTATAGTACCTTGTCTGGTACATAGTTGATACTCAGAAAATAGAATTTGAATGCTGCTTCAAAGTCTATTAATATACAAGTAATGCCCCTAAAATGCATGTTATAGCTTCTCCAGAAGGCTTAATTTTTATGAGCTTTCATTTTTAAAGTCTCTGAGAATAAATATTCTTATTGCTATAAATTCTCTCTTTTTGAAAATAAATAGGAAACAATTCAAAAGCATAGTTAGGTCACACATTAAAAATAAGTGAGAATGAGCATAATCCAGCTGAGTTGCCACCAAAAAAAGCCTATTAAGGTTTAAGCCCCACCCCTCCCCCAGGACCAACATTCTGTGAGGGAAGACTCTGGCCTTTGGAGACTTCTAACAAGAGCTGGTGTTCATGTGGATCTCCTCATCCATGGATACATGATCATTATGCAGTGATCTCTTTGAATGATTAGAAACCAGGCAAAGGAGTTCCTCTTTCTTTCTTCTTTCTTTCTTTCTTTCTTTCTTTCTTTCTTTCTTTCTTTCTTTCTTTCTTTTTTTTTTTTTTTTTGGCATGATCCCATAAAGATACAAGGATAAGACAAAAAGGAGCTCCCAGTTCTTTGACACCAACCATGCCTGTAATTCTGGGATGATACCCATTAGGCTTTTTGAGAGCTGTAGCTCTCACAACAATGCCAATGCAGGAACACAGCACAACACTGGGCCCCTTGCCCTCCCTGCTCTCTCCCTTGGCATCCCCTGTGCCAGCAAGCCCATGGGAAGGCTCATGAGGAGGCAGTTTCATGGGTGACTAGCCATACCGTGGTCAATCAGAGGCATCAGTCATAGCTCTCAACCCAGCTGCCTCTCCAATTAATGCAAAGCTGTTTAGTTAGTGCCTTGAGAGTTGGGACTGAGAAGCTGCCTCAAAGAATATTCTATAAGATAAAAGCAAAACCTCTTTCCATCCTTATCACAAGATGTTTTCATGTGTTTGTTTTCATATTTTAGATTTATCCAAAAAGGAAGAGGATGGTAATAATCCCCTTCACTTCATCACAACTTTTAGAGATGTTTATCGAAGCCAAACCTTTCTTGATGTTTGCCAATTGCTAAATAGGAGTTATTTTTCCTGCCAAATATATCCTCTCTTTTTCAGTGCTTATAAATAGATTATATATAAATGGGATGAGTTAATGCTATTCATATGATGAAACGAATTAAAATAGATGAACACAAAATTGAGGTAAAACAGGGTTCTCTTGGAATTTGTGGGAAAAGCATCAGAGCAAGCCTTGTGCTAGAATCCAGGGCAACATACAAAGGAGAGGAAACCTAATTTTATCCTGAAAGGCCCATTCTTGACTTCAGTAGAAAGATTAATATGAGTAGTTGCTATATGGCCCTACATACAGTTGCCAGATTTAGAAAATATATAGAATGTCCAGTTGAAATGCAATGCAAATAAATAACAGTTTCTTAGTATAGGCATGTCCCAAATATTGCATGGGTCATACTTAAATCAAAAATTACTCATTGTTTCTCTGGAAATTAAATTAACTGGTTGTCCTATAGTTTGTCTAGTACACTATCCCCAAAGAATTGAAGATGATCCTAAAAAGATGAAGAGTTAAGTCCTGTTGGCAAATTCACTCAAAGATCAGCCTCTTCATCTAAATCAATTATGTTGGCAGAGACTTTACTTGAATTATACACAAGTTCAGGACATAGCCTTCATAACAATATGGTCAGTGGCCATCACCTTTATAAATTTTACCATTTCAGCAATTTTGACTGTGTATACCCATAATGAATCCTTTAAAGTGGTGGCCCATCACATTTTAAATAAAAAATAATGTTATTATGAAGAATGTCTCAATTTTTGTGCCCAGTCTCTGTGCTAGGCTTTTATAACTCTAGCTCATTTAACCCTCACATCTCTGTGCAGCTGATATTATCTACCACCTAACGAGTTGTAGAAACCTGTCCAGGGTCACACAACTAGTAACTGGAGATGCCAGGATGCCTATTAAGGTCTGTCCTAGCCCCAAGCATATGTCCTTCAATCTCACCATTCAAAACAACACAACTTTTTTTCTCAATTATAAATGTATAATGAGTGGACGGCTAAACTGGATACTGAGGATAGATCCAGGTTGATGGTGAAGGCATTTGTGTACTGTTAAGAAGACAAGTGCATTGAAATAAATAAAAGATAAGAAAGAAGTGTCAAAGTGTCTCTCATTTGAAATGAGGAAGTGTCCTGTATATCAGCTCAATATTTTTAATGTTGAGTGTCATTCAATAAACAACTATTATATGCCAGGCACAAGGTAAATATTAAAACTTACTAGTACAAATGGGTGAATTAGGCAGAGGCTAACTAGCCGTCCCACAGATGCCAAGTAGTAGAGCTAGCAAAATTGAGCCCACAGTCCCATAATCCCTCCCTCAAAAATCCCATGTCTGAATCAACAGGTTGTGATGCTTTGAGATATATTCTTCTCAGAAATGTACTTTAAAAAGCAACTCCTTTTGGCCAATGAATTTCTCATACCCTTCAATTCACTTCAAAACACAAACACAAGATTTACCTTCATGGGTCAACATGGAGATGTATAATACTCCAACAAAACCAATGAACAGATTTCATTCATCCATATGTAACATTTATATCTAGACAAAAAGAGTCACTGCAAAAAAGGGATTCATTACCATAAGGTCAAAAAAAAAAAAAAACCCTCAATTGCCTGTTTCCATCCCAGGAATGAGAAAATAACTAACACCTGGAGCTCATCATGAGCTTTGAGAAAAGTGGAAGTGAGATTTCCTTACATTTTGAGTCAGTTCAATCATCATCAAACGAGTATCCAATTTGTACACAGACCAAGGTGGCTGAAACAGGCCAGTTTGTCTCTGTCCACAGCCACTGCTGCTCCATATCCAGAAAGGAGATCAAAGAGAAATGTGTCACTAAGATGTAACAATTCTCCTGTCAGCTATGCCTCAGGTCAATCAAGGTTCTTTGGTAGTGAGCAACAGAAACCATCTTTGGCTAATAAAAGTCCAAATAATTTTTTACAAAGAGAAAATGAATGGACATGTGCTGACCAATAGTACCAAAGAAAAAACTGTACAGTCAGTCTTCAGAAAGAAGGGATCCAGATAACAGAGGATCTAGATAACAGGAACCAATGCAGCTTTTTACCAGTCACATCCATGGAGACATATTTTACTTTCAATTATAGTCATTATTCTAATTCTGGGGAGAGAAACTCTGGCCTCATCTCAGTCACATAGTCAGTTGGGGGAAAAGCAAAATTCAGGTTCTACTACCAAAAATAGAGAGAGAGGAAAAAGAAAGCAGGGGGTAGAGGGAGAATAGATGCTATCGCAGACAAAAGTATCCCAAAGTCACAAAAATATTGTGTAGTGGTTACAGGCTTGGATTCTGAAACCAGATTTCTCAGGTTAGAATCCTGTCTCTGAGACTCACTGTGTAACCTTGGATAAGTTTTTTAACTACTCTGTGCCTCAGCATCCTTGTCTGCAAAATAGAAATCATTAAGAGCACACATCTCACTTAGTTCTTGTGAGGATTAAAAGAATTAATCTAGGTGAACTGTTTAGAATAATGTCTCCTATGTTGTAAATACTCAAGAAATTGTCATCATTCCTGTTGGTACACATGATCTCCATTGTCCACCATGATTTGAGGATTGTTTGTTAATGCATCATAACCTACCCTATCCTGACTAATATGGTATTTCACCTTAGTAACAGTTTAGTTCATTTGAACCAACACATAAGAATCACCTATGGTGGGGCACCTGGGTGGCTCAGTTGGTTAAGCAACTGCCTTTGGCTCGGGTCATGATCCTGGAAACCCGGGATCGAGCCCCACATCAGGCTCCCTGCTCAGCGGGAGGCCTGCTTCTCCCTCTCTTACTCCCTCTGCTGTGTTCCATCTCTAGGTGTGTTTCTCTCTGTCAAATAAATAAATAAAATATTTTTTAAAAATCACCTATGGGTACCAGATTCTGGGTTAGGCATTTAACAGTCATAAGAAAAAGCCCTGCCTGAGCTTAAAATGTGGTAGAAAATATACAGTGTCCTAGTAAAAACATGGCTTTTACTATGCTCAACTCTACACCAAAAACAAAACCTGGAAACAGATGTCCAAGAGGCACAGTTTCTATAAAGTTCTTGGGTTTTGCTGGTATCTGTCGTACAAATTTTCTCTTCCCAAAATGTAAACATCTAGAAACCCCTATGCCTCCCTTCTGTGAAACAGCATTTATGCTACATATGTGTTTAATAAATGTGCTTCCTAAATGTTTAATGATAAGAACCTAAACAACTCCTCTCACTACGGTCATATAACAGCTTATAGGCCACTGGTGGACTGAGCAGTAAAAAGAAGTACAGAATTGAGTCAACTAAATCCATAGGTCTCATTACCAAGAAGGGGATAAAATATTCTATACCAAAACCAACGCACAAATGCTGCCAAAAGTCACAGCCAAATACACAGATTGAACACAAAGAACAGCTGCGGTGAAAATTTTATGCTCTTTATTACACAACTTCTCTAAGGACCCGATTTTAAATTCAGTCACTGATTTCCTCATTTGTCAGCATGGATTGCCACAGCCGACCATGGATCCTAGTTGATGAATGGGACTTTTGCTATTAAAAATTATTCACTAAAGCCACAGTTTCCAGAGTAATAAAAAATATATTGACATCGCAACGTGAACCAAAACTTAAGTCTGTGCATAAGCATTATTACCTAAGCAGTTTGACATAAGGGACTGAGCTCTATCTGGGGTGAAGAATTGTACACATAAGAAAGTATACGGGCTTTTTAAGGTTGTAGAGTGCCCTTCAGCAGTAATTTATAAAATAAAGCCTCTTCCAGGGGCTGAAATGTTTAATCGCTTTGTTCAGATCTGGGGGTGGGGGGAGTTGGAATCTGAAATATATAGGCTATTTCAATTTAACCCTTCTTCACGTAAGCCAAAATATGACTCTTATTTAAATAAACAAGTGAATGGGGACTAGTATCTGGTTAAATCTCGATGTCACAGAGCATGACGAAATAAAACCCCACAACACTAATACATAAATAACTTCAGTCTTCAGGACTGTCACAAGAACATTGAAGGAGGCTGTTTGTATCCTTCAGGAAAGCCCACCTTGCACTGAATATGAGTAGCATCACTAGGGTCAAGACCCAAGCCAGAAATTCGAGGTGAGAAAACCCCTTTTTAAGAGATACAGAATTTGTGTATGTTAGTTGGATATTAGTCAACCTCATCTAGAAAAGCCATGTCTGTTGCAATTATAGCCTACATCAAAAATCATGTGGTTTTTTATTTGTGAGGGGCAAATTAAACATTTCCATATTTGCAATTTAAGCTTTTACTTAATTCATCATTTCCCACCTGATGAGGGTCCCTCACATCAAGGCCTTCTAAAGGTCAGGTCTGATTAGGCGGGAACAGCGTGAAATAAATGTGAGGATTCTGGCTTTCCTGACTTCAGTCTCTACTCAGTGCTTCTATGAAGCTGTGCGCATCCCCTTATTTGTATCCTCCTCACATTTGTATATCACTGTTCAATTTGCCACATTTTGTTATATAGGACCTCATTATCTGGAAATAAGGCAAAACCACATTACAACTGCTTTTAAATCTTTTTCCTTTAAGTATCAGTGTTTTCCCAAACTGTAGCATTAAAAACAAACACTATATGCATGTTGACATATGCCATATCATACCTGTGTGAAGCAGCATTGCATAAGCACATATCAAAATGCATGACTGTGTAAAAATAAGTATGCACACACACACACACACACACACACACACACAACTACAAATGCATAATATAGTTTCCAACTAGATAAATATATTTGCCTTTGGCATTTGGCAATAAGATGATATTACAATAAACTTGTTATTAGATTGACCCATCAGCTTATACACTGGTACCTGGATATCACAAAGAAGGTCCACCTAACATCTATTTGGGATGCTGCCTATCTAATGCTCATTCTCCCCTTCTCATTAATGATAAAGCCCCAATTTCCTTTGAAGCGTCCAGTGTGCCCAGGTGATTCTACATTTCATAGCTTCCCTTGCAGCTGTGTGAGGAAGGGTCAGTATGTTCTGGCCAATGAAATGAAAGCAGAGGTCACTGACTGGGATGTCCAAGAATTCCTTAAGCAATGACAGAAGACTTGAACTCACACTTCTTTGCCCTCCCTCCTCCTCTTCCTGTCTGAAACATAGAAATAATGGCTGGAGATTGACCAACTGTCTTTTGTCTTGGAGATGAATACCCATCCACTACAAATGAAAGAATAGAAAGAAAAGACCTAGTCCCTAATAAATTCTGGGGGGCACCATAGCATTTTTGACATACCTTACCATACCCATGTTAAAGAGGCTATTTCTGGTCTTTGGTCTTAGAGGAAAAAAACAACTCCTAATTGGTTTATCCACTATGTAATTTGATGTGTATAGAGGATACTACATTAAAAGTCAAAATAATCATTTATGAGCTCATTAATGGCAAATAAATGAATATTATTCTCATTGTGCCTTAATAAAGTTGATTTGCCTTCAATATTTATCATAAAAAGAAACACAAGATCTTTCAGACCCCATGATTTGGAAGGATTTTATCTGTAAAACTATCCAAGTCCAGGGTTAATGAGGTTCATGTTGATGAGAATTGAACTCTAGCTGTTAAGTAAATAATAACACCAGTAGTGATTTAGAACCTTTCATCCCTAAAATTTGTAGCAAATTGCAAATAGCCCCATGGGGTGGGTAAAATTACTGATATAATTTTATTGACAGAGAAACTGAGTCATCAAGTCATTAAATAGCCTGGGGTCTATTTAGTGAACAGCAACATCAGTAGAGATTGCAGTGAGCTTCTAAGGCCATCAAAGAGGATTCTTGAAGGGTCAGCATTTAATCAAAAGTTTACAATGCACCCTCCTCACCCCCATCACCATCATAAAAAAAAAAAAATAGTGTGTGCATGTGTTCTGAAGCAAGCAGCTGAGGCTTCTCTGTTCTTAGAACCAGTAACTTCCTCAGATGCAAAGAACTTGTCTGAAGTTTTCCGGGGGGGGGTTTGTGTAATCATTTGCCACTGAATCTAGCACAGTGCTGGGCACATGCCAGGTGCCGAAAAAATGTTTGCTGAACTAAGAGCCATTTTCTAAAATCATCCTGTGGGGCACACTCTTGCAAAACATTCACTTTGAAGCAATACTATCCCCATATTAGGAGCAGCTGCTTCCCATTCTCCCCATTACACCCCAGTTGTCCCTCTCAAGGCCGACACTTCACATGCTCATGAGGCCTTTGCCACTCTAGATTCAAGCCACCTCTGAAAAAATCATCTTCGCTCTTGATTCATTTTTTCAGCATGAACAAGGAAATGGTTTGATGATAGAATAATAATTGATGGTTATGATATCTGATGTATAAAAGGTTTGATTTCATGGCTGCATAACTGTTTACAAAACACCACATACAAAAAAAAAAAAAAATTCTGAGTAATGAATGCCCTTGCTAGAATACTCTATTTCCAGAAGAGAGCTGTACTGTCCACAGAGATTAATGGGCAATTTTTAAATTAGTAAAAGCCAAAATGTCTGTTCTCCCCTTGCAGGCCGTTGTTATGAATGGTCAGCATCTGGTCATCTCTTCTTTGCCCCTGCCCTCCAGGCCATCTTGGCTACTTGTCTTAAACTTGGGCACTTTGACAGGGTGTTTGATGGAGGAGGCCCTGAGGCAAAAGACTAGTTTTATTGAATCAAAATGCTATAGCTTCACTGAAGACCTTTCATCCAACCACTATTGAGAGCCTTCGAGGCCCTTGTTTACAGCAGGTGGATGAAGTGAACTTCCCATGGTCACTTAGCAAGTCAAGGGCCAGGCAGGGCATTCCATAATCAAGCCCAGTGGCCGTGAAACCTCCTTTCCTGCCATTCGTCATGTACCTTCAGTGTTTCTCAAATGGCAGTCAGGAATTATCCATCCAAAGAGGTTTCTGGGAAAGCAGGGAGTCTGAGGAATAAAGTTACGGGAGAGACAGATGAACCTCTGCTGAGGAGACAGGCTCAAGGTTTGATTCAAACTTCTCTAAATGAAGAAGAAAACCATCTTAATGAACATTTATTCCCATTTTCATTTAAAAGTCATGGTAGTCTTGCCCTCTCAGTCTAGACTCAGAGAAGGAAAAAGTATAACATCAGGTCAAAAAGAAAGCCTTCCTTTCCCTGACATGAAAGCCGAGCCCCCTGTGTTGAACAACTGCCATATTCAAAATCACCCTTCCCTATGACACCCATCTCCTGTACACAAGGCACCCAGAAATGTCAGCTAGACAGGAACAGTTGAAATCCTTGTGAAGAATATTCACTTCATTTCTAAGATAGGAGTTATTTTTGTTCAACAGGGAGGGGGAGAAGACAGAGGAGAGGTTATTTACAGAAATTAGTTGCAGGGAGGAAAAAAAATAGGACTCTAAATGGAAAGATTATCAACATAGAAAGATGTGTTAAAGCCTAATAAGAAAGACATGCTGCACGCAGTACCTCTGAATATAACCATTAGCAGCATGGAAGAGAGGCTGTTTACTGTATTAAAGCTACCTTTGCTGGTTGTATAAAAACAAAACAAAAAAAAGGATTGTATTGGGGCCATCACACTCCCATCTTTTCAATTACAGAGATAGAACAATCTCAGATTCCGAAGCTAACTACAAATCAAAATTGTGTTATGTTATCTGCTGAGACACAAATGGAAAATAAATACTGTTAACTGTCACTTTCCATTAGGTAACAGAAATTCAATTACATTTCAAACAAGCCTTCATGTCAACAGAATAAATCTGTTTCATAAATGAGCAGGTAACCATTTTTGATTCCAACTTCCCAAAGGGAAAAAAATCAATTTTAATCACAATTCTTCAATTTTTTTCCATATGAATGTTTTGGAGTCAAGTACATCATCTGGTCTAATAAACAGTGTTGTACAGAAAAAGGGGGAATATGCTGAAATTGGTTGCTGTTCATTTCTGGTGCCTTTTAAACCAGAGACTCATCATGTCGGACGTAACTCAGCTCTGCATTGCTCAGATATTTTCACTTGAAAAGTTAATGCCAGGAAGAGGGGGGGAAATGTACAAAGGGAATTCTTCCAGCCATGAAGTTGATCCCATTAAGAAATGTGTCTGAGAATACAAACTCCTTTTCATGGTAGACCTTGAAAGGGGACACCTTTCTACAAGACCCCACCCTAATTCCCTTGAAATGGAAGGAGAATCTGGAAAGACAAGTTTCCATCCTAGAAGATTCAGTCAACCAGAGGACAAGCCGACAAATCCAGAACGGCTGGGAGAGTTTGAAATAAATTGCTTACTCGGTATTTTGATCTAATAAATACTTGCCAGTTACTGGCTTGTTGCAATGGGGCAGACTTTTGGAGGGGAGCTTTATAAGACTTGTTTGACTTTTGGTGAATGCTATAGAATACAGATTCCCAACAATGAACCCCCAAACTTTTTATAACTTATTCAAAGACAGAGTACTCCTAATATCTATGACTGTAAGCACTGTGTAATTATTTCATTTAATGCTTACCAGAAACCCTATGAGACAGGTCTTAGTCTTACCTCCATAAAAGAATAGAGGAATGGAGAGGTTAGGTTACTTCTCCAACTGGCATATCAGGTATATAGCTGAGCTGGTATTCAAACCTAGGTGGCCTGGCTCCAGAATCTATACTTAAAATTCTCTATCCAGGAGGCTTCCAAATTCAACCCCTTTGGGCTCAGCAGTGTTTTAAGTGTTTAAGCAGTAAACTGTCGATTCCTTGACTAAATCAGAACACTTTTAAGAGTGAAAGGGGGTCCTATTAATAATTGTGCCAAAAATCAGAAGCAAACTGAAACTTAGTCAAATAGGGAAACATAATCCCCTTAATTACAAAGAGGATGTATGTTTCCAGTGTTTGAATGATAAAGGAAAACCCAAGCAAAATATTGGCCTTTAAGAAAGGGTAGAGGGAAATAGTGAGAACACTCATTCAATCAAGAAAATATCATTGGGATGCCTGGGTGGCACAGTTGGGTAAATGTCTGCCTTTGGCTCAGGACATGATCCCAGGATCCTGAGCAGGGAGCCTGCTTCTCCCTCTCCCTCTGCCTGCTACTCCACCTGCTTGTGCTTGCTAGCTCTCTTTCGCTCTCTCTCTGTTAAATAAACAAATAGAATTTTTTAAAAATAAAATAAAATATTATTTGTGTTATTGGTGTTAAAATGGTGGCAGAGAATAAGACAGATAAGCTTGAAGCTTACATTCTGGTAGGTTGTGGTGAGGCTCAAAATCAATTAAATGAGGTAATATACATAAGAATGGTTGTTTGAGAGCACTCTAAAGTGCAATAGGTATATATCATACTGTCACTAAGAAGGAAGGCATTTTAATAGAAAGTACACAAATTTGGGAGTAAAACAGACCTAGATTCTAATTTGGCCTTTACCACTTAATATTTGTGTAACTTTGGGCACATTAATTAACCACTCTGAGTCTCCAATGATCTATCTACAAAATCTAAATATCTTCATTGCAAAATGGTAGTAAAAATGGTACATAATGTATGTTACATGCCTAGTACAATGTGTGTCATTGTCATGGTCATCATCATTATTGGGATGGCTGGGTCCTCATGGCCTGGATAGATTCACAAGCCAATAGGTGTATAGAATTTAAACGATAGTTAGCTGACTGCATTTGTACAACATTTAAAGGTAACCTGAAGGAAATAAGCATATATCAAGGATATGTCTTCAACCTATGGAAGAAATCTGAATGACACCAAATACAGAGAAGGTGAGGAAGAGTCAGTGCCCATAATTTAACAGAAAAGAATTCACAGGAACAGATGATTAAGAAGTGAACAAGGTCAATATGTTCACTGGATTTGTAGCAAGTTCATACTTGAACAACATAATGAACATCCAGATAGTAATTCTCTTATCTGCAAATTCTGAATGATCATCTACACCAGAGGATACAAAACTTCTTCTGAAGAGGGCTCAATAGTTAATAGCTTAGTCTTTGCAAGCCACCCAGTCTCTGCTGAACCTACTCCAATCTGTCATCATAGCACAAAAGTAGTCAAGGACAACAAATTTAAGATCTGGTTGCAACATCTCTGAAAACTAGAATTATGTCTTATCATCATTAGCTTCCCAACACTTAACTCAGCACTCAGTAAAACTCATGGAAGGAAGGAAGGAAGGAAGGAAGGAAGGAAGGAAGGAAGGAAGGAAGGAAGGAAGTTGTTGAAGATCCCAATAGGGCCATTTGGAGTAGTAGCTGCATTTCCAGGTTAATGACAGAGCAAAGAAAAGGAGAGTCAACAGGATTTAGCACTGGCAATAGAAAGGTGAGTGTGACCACACACAAAGGCAAACTCGAAATGGATGAAAGACCTCAAGAGGCAGGAATCCATCAAAATCCTGGAAGAGAACATAGGCAGTAACCTCTTTGACATCGGCCACAGCAACTTCTTTCAAGACACGTCTCCAAAGGCAAAGGAGACAAAAACGAAAATGAACTTCTGGGACTTCATCAAAATAAAAAGCTTCTGTACAGCAAAGGAAACAATCAACAAAACAAAGAGGCAACCCACAGAA